>JAQGAK010001245.1:0-36943 GCA_034696945.1 Lipothrix lubbocki | reverse complement strand
ACATAATACGCGCTTTCAATGTGGCGGTATGTTTGAAATTTTCAAGAAAAAAAGTAAAAATCGCCATTTTTGACCCCAGGACTCACTAGCTACGACCAACATAAAATAAGGAACATAGAGGTAATTTAATGGCGTTTCAGAATTACCCCCCAGGAAAAGGTCTGCGAGCAACAGTTTTTTAAGAAAAAAATAAAATGTGTTCAAAATTTCGAATTTTCCCACCAAAAACGGGTCAAAATTTTGAAAATGGCAAATTTGGTCGAAAATCTGTTCTTACGATTTTGGGACCTTTCGAATGACGTATTGGGGGTCTTTCTACGTCCATTACAACAGATTTTGGAAAAACGCTGGTTTTTTATAGGAGAAGGTAGAAAAAAATAAATTTACTGACCTTTTGTAATTCGAAGTGAAGTGTACATATACATTATATTTCCATTTTCAGATGTGTAAAATTGTTTTAGGCAAGTAGTACACCCCCGCGTATTCTAGAGCAAATTCTTGATAAAGATTTGATGGGAGAAGAGAAAATGAGGAAGAAAGTAAACAATGAAAAATGATACTGTCGGAGATTGCCCTATTTTTTGAATTATTTAAATTAAACGGAAGTTTTAAACTTATTATCGACAGGCTCAATGGCACAGTGTCAATAAACTGTATATTCCTTTAAACAGTGGTAAATGAAAATATATGATCTATAGTCTCCTTATATGTGGATCACACTGACAAAATTTCTACCACCAGTTTTTGTTATCGCAGTTGTACTTATTTTACACAATTCATCCAAAGAGGAGCATCACCATGATTTATGGATCTTGCTTGAAGAAAATTCCGGTTTTCTTCAAGGGCTCAATCCTTCCCTTCAGATGTTGTCTTATAAAAATGAAATCCAAATCTTTCTCCACAGTTTTCCACTTGAAGAGTTGCATCTCTCGGGAGGAGGCATGAATTCCTATATGACATTTTAGAATTTCATTTTCCCCACGATTTATCCCTTCGTTTGGTATCTTTACCCATTATGTTTGGAGTATAGATCCTTCAAGGCAGCCCTCGTCTTCCTGTTCATAATCTCCACTGTATCAACACGATAAATTCTTCCGGACAGCGAGGATCTTCGGAAGCGGCGATTCATGTGACGATACACTATACGTCGTATACGTAAAGATGTACATAGGATAGGAGTATCCCGGAGCATGGTAAAAGCTTTTTTCTCTTTTATTTGTTTGTAGTATTTACTGTCTTCATTGCAAATGCAGTTCCTTCGCTTTCACATTGAACGAAGAAAAACCTTATTCTACTGCGTCACATACTTCAAATAAATACAGTGAAATTCACATTACCCGTTCACATACATATAAAATCAATCAATTCACAACTTTATTATGAGTTTACGCAGTACACGAACTTGTTTCTTCGTCGTACGCATAGTTTATTTCTGGGACATTAAAATTTATACAGGGGGTAATGTTAGCTGCGAATAATATAACATAATAACATAATATATTCATAATGAATCCCAAATTAACTTCAGTAAAAATGTAATAAATGTTTAAAAACAAATAGTAAATTAAATATAATAAAAACAAGTGTAAAAATAGTACATACAAATAAATATTAAAAATGAGCAATTATTAAAACATATGAAATAGCAGTATAAAAATCGGAAAAGTTGAATAACTGCTAAAACATTATTGATACATATTTTCTTAAAATTGCAAAATAACTCATAAAAATATTTTGAGCAATTAGAATAATATAAATTTTACAAAAAATTAGATATTCAAAATAGTAGTAATATTATGTGCTCTTTAATATTATTATCTTTAATATCCAAAATATAAAATAACATACTGAAATTCTCAAACAAAAGCATGGGCACTAGCAAATTTAACATTCTTTATTAATTTATTAATTAGTATGATGTCGATGAATGACGAATGAATCAATATTTATGTAATTACAAATACCTCGACATTAACAATATATTTCACTATAGGATATGTAAATTAGAAAGGAATTACGTTTGGAATAATTAGCTTTTAAAAGTTTTGTACGACGTTATTATAAAAAACCGTGTCTATAATACGGCGTTGGTATATTAATACAACGAGTCTACTCTCAAGTTTGTACGAAAACAGATTTTACGACATTTGGTGACTGAATCGAACGAAAATGTTATTGAAGCAAAGCAAAATATTTCATTGTCAATTATAACCCAGAAGCAATGATTTCACTTATGTACATTAAAGTACAAGTTTATACAAGTCAAATAGTCATATCATGAACATATATCCAGTATGCAGAAAAGTCACACAGAGAGAATGCATTATTGTCTAATGGGTTCAGTCCCATTGTTCCTCCGCTCCTCACACAATAATAACGGTTCGCATGACAAGCAGCAGCGACACACTTTGTGTAAGGTACATCTATATCATTTGACTGTCGTTATTTATTTTACGATAGCAATATAACTGTCTGACTCCAAGAGTGCATATATCATTCCCAACCACACAATCTTGAGAATGTGACTAGCACATTATGGTCTCGAGAGTTAAAAGCTTTACAATAATACCACACTCTCCATTTTCAAGAATATTTAAAATTTATAATTGAATTAAAACACTTGGAGGGATGTGCTTCCTTGGAAATTAAACGAGAAGTCAGCTTTAATTTTAGGGGATTAAGTTATGTGCACTAAAGTTACTTTGTGGGAAGAGGCAGATTCCCCCACGGCAGCCCACAGTGTGCGACCACATAGTAGTAATCGACATAACGGCGGATAGCTCTGAAGAAGTGTATGAGGTGGAAGAAGTGATTTGTGTCCCTGTAAAAATTAGATTCTGGCAAAAAACTTTCCTCCAATCTTGTTTTCAAAAATTTCATTTGAGAAGAAAATGGATTTATAAAAATCCATTATAAACTTCAAATGATCTTAGCTTATAGCTGACTTATTGATCTCCCAACCATGTTCCAAGTACCTGCTGTCATTTTTTGCGGGTGATAGACTTACCGGATTGACTCTCAAGGCCCGGAATTGTCAAGCAAAACTAATTAATCTTGAGTTCTCCATTTTTGGGGTTACTGTTCGTCAATGGAAATGAGAAGGAACTATTAGCAGCTTCAACGGAGCAAAAACCGCTGTGCTCCGGAATTCAATGGAGTAGGTCGCTGTTTAGAAATTCCACCGGAATATCGCTGCTCATAAATTCTGCGGAACACGTCGCTGTTCATAAATTCAAAGATTGAAAACTGCTGCTATACTTGTAGAAATCCCATGGCCTGAAAGCCATCAATTGTTGATAAATACAAAATGAAGGAAACCCACTGTGCGCAAATGAAAAACCGGATAAAGTTGAAAAATGACAGGGTGCAAAATACTTTGAAACCAAAATAATTTACCCAGATGTGCTTGATGTTAGAAATTCGACAAATTGAAAATTATGAAGAGTTGATTTACTTACTACATTTAAAGAATTAAATTAAATTTAATTAATTAAATTAAAATTTAAACTAATGAAATCACCTAACTTTTAAATTATTTTTCATATTTATATGTGGGAATATATTAACGTGAAATTAAAGCCCACGATGGAAGGTCCTTAAAATTATATGGCAATAATAATGACTTCGAACATTGTAAAGTTGCTTTTTGTATTATTTTGTTCAGCGGACATTTAATTTTGTCATCTGAAGAATTGGGCTGAAGAATCTTAGGGCAGAAAATAAATGAAATCGTAAAACCCTGACTTCCAGAAGAAAACCTGAAGCATACGGCATGAGATGAGGGTGCAATAAAGAGGAAAAGGAATAGAGGAGAGAGATTGTGTATGTGAGTCACTTTCCCTTCACAGTTGAGCTTGCCCTGTAACTAAATTGTGCAGGCGAATTCACACGGAACTTTAGCCCTT
Source organism: Lipothrix lubbocki (assembly GCA_034696945.1). NCBI lineage: Eukaryota > Metazoa > Arthropoda > Collembola > Symphypleona > Sminthuridae > Lipothrix > Lipothrix lubbocki. Next base: position 33,038 of record JAQGAK010001245.1, on the reverse strand, counting down.
CATTCTCCGCAACTTTGCTCCGCTCCTTCCATTCCTGTTTGTTCTTTCTCCGGATCAAGAGCTCCACCGTTGCATTAAAACTTCCAAATCACTTTCCACAGACCACAGCTTTTCTCCTAATTTCAAGTAATCTTGTCATCTGTTCCAAGTCATCTTTTATAACATTTCAAGATACCTATCCTCTTATTTCTGGCTCCTATTCTCTATTTTAACTAACAATTTGTCTTAATAAGAGAATATTCCAAGTCAACTTTTCACAGCGTTCTAGTCACGTTTTCACATGCCTTTTCTTGAAGTCACAATATCTTCAACGTGAAGTTTCACACAAAAATAGCTTCATTGAATGTCATACAGTGAACAGCTTCCCTAAGTTTTCTCCAATTTCCTACACCTTGGACTCACGTTTTGTGAAGAATCAAGTGCAAGAAAGAGTATCAACTGACTGTATTGAATCCTCCCACAACTACTTCCAAAGAATCTAACTTGGGTTGAAGACTTGGTTAGAACTCACACCACATTGCTCATCAGTGGTTTGTTGCTTTGTGCCCACTGATTTACCGCCATCACCACCGGTTTAGTGTTACTCTAGAGGGTTTCAGATTTGTTGACAATTCCGCTCAACGGAACCTAATCTGGCTGTAACTTCATTATACACAACCAGCACTCAAAAGAGTTGAGTGCAAAAAGTTGTGTTAGCAAATACTTTTGACTGTGACGACATAGAGTTTGTATTTTTCAAATTCTCAAATAGCGGCTGCTATTGACTTTTGTAGTATCTAAACAACTTGTACACCTTACTGGATTTTAAAAAAATCCTTTCTACGAAGGTAAGTCATCTATAATATTGCAATTTTCATTTTTCATACAAGGAAGTTATAAAATTTATTGCCGTAATCCCAACTATGTCACGCTGATTGATATGTTTACATTTATTTTACTACCATTTGAAAGTAATCTTTTTAGTAAACGTTAAATTTTATTTAAATGTTAAAGGTTATAACTTTAAATGCTTGATTATGTAAATTTAACAACGCAGAAACCTCTGTCTAATTTGTGAGAACTTGATCTTCTTAGATATTTAATTTCCGAATTTCAAAAAGTAGATAGGATATTGACTTAAGCTAAAGATAGGATGTAAACAGGAATGTAATCCAAGCATAGGGAAAGGAACTTTAATTTAAAATTGTTTCCAGAACCATAGGCAATGTCTGAAATTATGTGTTTCATGGAAAATATTTACTCATTTGCTGCAACGATGAACAGATAGTGTAGGGAAAGTCCCAGTTTATACCTCGTTTAACCCTCCGGAGTAAAAACAAGATAATGGAAAGAGTTTATTTCCTCCTTTCTAGTATTCTCAACTGTTACAAGTCCGTGCTTACGACAAGATAAGGACGTTGATTTGATTTCAGTAAGGAATTCACTGAATTCTTCATCCCTCATATCCGTTTCATCATGAAAGAGGTAAGTGCCTAATTTCCTAATGGAACTCTTAGAAAATTGCACTTTTAATGTAGTCATGAATTCCAGGAATGCCAAGTCGAAGAAAAAACACACGCAATCGGAGAATCGGACAATCTTCCGAACTTTTATTTCTTTATCAATCTAGTTTTCTCCTTTGTATTCACTATTCTCTTTTTTCACTGTCTCTCTCGCTCTCGCTTTCGCACTTCATCTTATCTTATCTTTCCCTTTCCTATTTCTGTCGTTGCGTCGCCTGTATGGTTACTTCGCCGTATTTCTTTGCTTTTTTCCCGCTCTCTTTCTACCAAACTTTATTACAACCATAACTGTCTTATAATGACGGTAGCTCCTTGCATATCAACTAGAATGTTACACAAATTAGGATAAATATTGTATGTAAATTCCCATGAAATAACTCCATCCTTGTCCTCTCTACTCCATTGAAGATCCTCAGCGTATCCATGTAACTCTTGAGAGCAAATGGGTTAGAATTTTGTATTCATCTTGTCAAGAACTTGTCGGGAGGCTCTGAGAGAATGAGCTTCTTTCTGATCAAATCAGTCACAGGTACTTCGTTAACGTCATTTACAAACAATCATGACTTCGAACAGTATACGCTCTGAAGGATTAAGCTGAAACAATTAATGGGCTTGAACATATACGCTGGATTTTTAGGTATGTATGTAGATCATGATTGTAGAAACCTGGAAATTTTTGTATCCCAATCGATTTTTCCTTTGTAGGATCCATATGTACATAGTAAACTGCAATATAGTTTATTTTAATTTGAACATGCATATATGCCCCATATATGGGATTTATAAGAAGTGTGTAGTTTATAAAATTATAGTTGGGTATAAGATGTATAGGTATTCAAGGAACTACAGCGTGTAAAGTTTATATGTAGTGTGTAGGTTGTACTTCAATCCTTTTTTTGGAAATGACAGCTAAGCTGTTGCACCAGTTCCAGTTTAATTTCATGTCAGGGCGCTGAAGATGCAACTTATATTATGTTTGCAGTTCGGAAAATCCACGCCCGCTCCCACTCCTTCAGGAAATACATTTGTATAGTACAGTGTACATAGGTACATATAGGTGAGAATAAGGTGTCTTTTCCGTAAAAATAGCATGCAACTATCTCCGAAGGTGATGTGTGAGGGGTGGAACTCAACACTTAAATTCTGAGAAAAGCTTTTTGTTTACCATATATGTAGCACCGTTAAGCTCAGGTGATCCTAAGCTTAGACCGTGTTCTTCCGGGGTTATCCTCTGTCGCAATCTTACACTGCTAAAGCATTGTAGCAAAATAAGTGAGTAAAATGATTATATTCACATATGCTCTGCTCTGATACATAATAATAAATAAGGAGCAATTCGTTTAATAATATGAACATAATAATATTGTTTGTATAATATAACTACATATGTATCGCATTGTATAAATTGAGGGTGGAACACCCACACAAATTTCAAATACTTTCACTCCTACAAAATTCTAGGATTTGCACAGTTTTTTTACAAACTGAGGAGCTTGATGTGGAAAAGATTCAACGTGTATAAAAAAGCCTGATGGGAAAAAATCCCGTCGTGAATCACAGAGGTGGGCCTTGTTACTTCCATGGGAAATGAATTCTATTCCTGGATAAATATTGCTCCATTCAAAGATCTTTCAAGTATTTATAAAATATTATATATGCTCTCATTCAAAGATCTTTCAAGTATTTATAAAATATTATGCTCTCATTCATGCATGAACTCCACATTCGTAAAACCTGACGGTATATTAAAAACTGACGATTTCCACCGTTTTTGATCATTTCTATAGATGTATGTGATGTAAATGAATACAATTACTCTTGTCAATCATGTTTACTCACTGCGATATGGTTGTACGTTGTCACAATGTGAAGCACCCTGGAGTATCTACGTCATATCTCTCATCTCATGTGCACACGTCTGTTGCAGTTTTATATAGCTGTGCATTCAGCCGGATATGTGACAATGGTATATATACTCCTAGAAATTAGTTGTTAATGCACCAAGAAAAGTTGCCGAAATAGCTTTTAGTATATGCGTTAAGAGTTTCCATAGCCATTGATAAGCTATAGACTTGGCAGTTGACAGGTAATGTTCGCATATGCTTATTTGATGCTGTCTAATTGGGCTATCGCGAGCAGAGATGATATTTTAAGTTTCTCAATTGAATGAAAATACTGTGAAGTACCTGGCATTGTATGACAAATTAAATATCTTGTAAGGATTTAGTATGCAAAATCTGCAAATTTCAGATTTCCAAACATGTTGAGCTCATAAGTATTGTCACAATATTAGACTTGCGACAATTATTGCTAGACACTTTAGAGACCTTCTTATATTTGTTTGCCCATTCTTCATAGAGATTTAAATTAAAAACTTTTGGGAATTTACCATACAATACTTGTATTATGCCGAAGTACGTCAATTTTTACTAATTAAGCAGTCTTGGTTTTGTAAACTGTATTTTTACAGTGTATTACCTGCAATTAGTAGCACAAGCCAATTTAAACACACGTAGGTATGTAAATGGAGTCTATAATCTAGAATTTTATGTGACGTCATACTTGAAAATAGAATTTGAGGAAAGTAATAATAATTATGAGAACACTCTGAATTTTATATATGAAACCTACATAATTATGAATTTAATTTAAACGCTTACGTATATCATTTAGTATGGCATTGAAGAGATTACGTATAATTAGACACTCATATCTTGAAATTTCATGTTGTCGAAATTACAAACCTACCAAGAAAGTTATACGGAATATTGTAGTTATACAAACCCTGATCTCATGTAGAAATGATGGATACATACAAGTACACATAAAATTTAAAACGTGGAATTTTAAGATCATAAAGATCATAGGTTGCACACAAAGGTGTGCACATAATACCACGGGTACAATTAACAGAGTTTCAGCACGGCTGGAAAAAACGCATGCTTCCTTACGGGTATGTACACCCTATTTATTTATATGTTCTTTGACTTTAAATGTGAAATACTTCAGTACAATGGTGTAAGCAAGTAACTACATATTTTACATGTCTACGTGCATATTGCACATATATGTACGTATGCACTTATGTTATCAGAAGATGCCAACGCAAGCTCACACAAGCTCTGAAGCCTCGTAAGGCTGAAAAATTGGATCCGTTAGAAAAACAGATCTTCAAAGAATACCATAGTTGGAATGGTTGTGTTGGGAGTTGAATAGATCTTACTTTTCAGTCTTCTGGAAAGCAAACAGAAATCTGACATGTACATTATACTAACTGTATTAAAACACTATAATGTAATACACGTATGATTACTGCGTTTCATATGAGTCGGTAGAATTTGCACTAGTTGTTTACACGAAGTCGGTAGATTTTGCATGGGTTCTTCCGAGAAGAAGAAATGCTCTTTGATTTTGGAGGATTAATATTTGTAAGCACCAAGTTTTTAATAATAAAACCCACAGGAGTAAAAATATTTAACGACCGAACAAACAATGGTGCTTGTGTACGCAAATGGCTCTGGGAAATACTTAATGGTCACAAGAATTTCGTAATTACAACATGCAGGCATGCTTCCTTGTAAGAAGAAGGTGCAACAGCATTTGGGGATTACTTGCGTAAATTATGCCAAGTTGTTCGTTCAAATGCCCATGGTTTAAAAGTTTTTATTTAAGGGAGCAGATGAAGAGATTAATTTCCCCCTTGCAAAATGCTTCTCACATGAGATTCTTTATGCGAGAAAACCACAGACGTGTATTATTGCATGCAATCCTGGTCATCGTCTGGTGCTTCTAAACAATATTTTGAGCGGGTCTTCCTGCTCTCTGGATTTTATTTCCAAAAGTTTTTCTTTACTTACATGTATATCTGTAATTGCTTAGTAGTGAATGCATGTTATATTTATTAGGGTAAACTTTTTCTACATAGTTCAGTGTGGAATTTCCCGTTTAAGGTTATAAATCCCCATTTATAGTTATTACTTTTATATATTTTATTCCACACACTTATACTTACATCTACTCAAACGAAACTAGAACGGAATAATTTGGCAAAGAAGTTGGGCAAGTAATTTCTCGATATCTCCACTAACAAAAACAAGAGAAACAAGTAGAAAACAAAGGTTTCTTTTGCTACTTCCTTTTAGTTTTGTGCAACTGTTTGTCTCGACTCAACCAAAACACCAGCTTGAAAAGGAAATATGGGTTTTGTTGTATATATTTTCTTTTTAGGTCTACCACCAATTTCTTATCAGTAACATTTCGGAGATTTATTTATGGAAATTCAGATGCTACAGCATTCGCACGTTGTGAATGGTGGTTGAAGTGCAGGTGTTAAATTTTTTGTATTCTCACTTTGAATGACAGAAGACGGAATCGCATCACAAACAATATCACGTTTTTAGCTGTTCCGCTCTTTGTTCACCTTTATGCATTTTCTTTTATTGTCGACATTATTTTGTTATTTTGCTCCTAAAACTCCATTTTTTATTATTTTTTATAACTTTTTCCCTCACTCAGCTTCAGAAGCAAGAAGATCGGCTCTCCATATCAAAGATTCTGACAGCAGTCAGAATCATTGATATCGCTACGTCACTTGGTTGTCACTATAAGCGTAAGCGTAGAAATATATGTGGGTTAAACTATATAGCTTAAAAGATATGTCAGCCACTGTCTGGAACCTTGAATTGCACTCCATGTGATTGAAAATACACGGCTACAAGTATTCTCCCCGTAAAGGCCAAATAAGCCTTTCCGTCAAGTGGTCCAGCTCCGTCGTTTACGTCTCTCCTGACCAGATGATATCAAAGGGAGGGTGATTTGTGGCTGAAAATCCTTACTCAAATGCAGAAGTTGGAACCTTTTTGCATATGTACATTACGTATCTATGTATTCGAGGAATTATTTTGTGATGCAATTTCTTTTAAATTCTTCGGTGGGGAATATCCATTTATAGAGTTTCTATATACACATACCTAGTAACATAATCTTGGTTGCTACTAACAATTTATTCATATACATGTGCATTATATAGCATTTGAAGCTTTAAAAGCAGAACGTTTGTTATAGGTTAACTGGTTATTATACATGTAAAATATAATATAAAAATCCTAACAAATTAACAATAAGTACAAAGAAGTCCTAGCTAAGTTATTATTGGACAGATAAATCGACCATTAATAAGATATTTTCGTTTTATATACAATTAGTATAAATTCATTTCTTTCCTTTAGGTACTTATATAAAGATATAATCATCTTGTGAAAGTTCTACTGTGAATTTTGGAATCTCATGCATATTCTCAATGATAATTTGAATCAAATCTGTCGCTACGATTTCCTTGCAGCAGACGACTTAATGTCAAAACTTTTCACCCTGCTGGTTCAAGAAGTTGGTCCCCGTGGAAAATCCGATGTCACTCCTTATTCCTTATAGGATCTTAATGCGTAATTCTTTTCTAGTCCCAAGGGACAGAGAAATACGTGGGAGTTGTGCATACATTGGGAACTCACAGTCTCCCAATCGTCTCGATCCTGACAATAGCAAGATGTATGTATTTATATACATATATACAAATTGAGATCTTTAGCCGTCAGAAGTATTTAGAAATGGTGTACAAATAATTTATTACACTCGTAGAACTTCATTAATTGGTGATTCTGCACGTTTAAAGTTATTTTTCTACATGCGCAACTTATTGTGATTGTTCAGTTCTTTTTTATTTATTTTAAATTTATTTTAAATTTACATTAAAAACCTGATTGTAATTTAGCTAATTGTTTTATTTAAATTAAATCTTCCACAGTTGAATTCGATAATTCAACATGACTAAAACCTATGCTACTTAATCTGCGTAAGCACGTTGTCCTACATTGGACCCTGGAACGTGCCCCATCATATCAATCACTGAAGTCAAACCATTGTCAGCTTTCACAGCCTGTAGATTTCAAACTAACAACTGCACTTTCCGACAGCCGTGTAATTACTATCTGTAGTGTGTAGGATTGTACTTCGCACCATCGAGTTCAATGACAATGCCTGACCAAAACTGGCTTCATCGGCTCAAGGAGTATCAGAAGTGCTCGGGTGATCATTACAGCAGCAAGGCTTAACTGCCTCACCGAACTCCGAACTGCATTACGAGGAAGCAATCTGATGTGCACGTAGTGCCCTTCATTCATCAATCACTATCTAATGTTCTTGTCGAGGAAATCGTCTCAACGGCGGTATACAAATAGTAACTGGTGAGGAAAGTCTGAGGATAGGCTCCACCGTTGATATCCAATGCATGCATGAGTAATCCCGCCAGATCAGCACGACCTACGACAAATAATAGAATTCAATGCATTAGCATGCAAAAGCATCAAAGAGCCTACGTAAATAGCTTACAAACATGTGACTACCCAATAGCATACAAAGACAACATACCAGTGCATCTAATAGCCTATGACAACAGCATACAGAATTATCCAGATAAATACAAAAATTGCATACAAATTGGAGAACGGTGAGAAATGGAAAACGAGACTGCTTGAGTATAGGGGAAATGAAAAAACAGCATTAAAATACATAAAATTATCTTCAATTGGTAAACATGCATATTTTTTATCTGCAGTGGAAACCTTCAGTGATGAATCTTCTTAAATCTCTTCAATATATTGTTGCAATGTCAGGTCAAGGAAATTTTTAAGGATAATTTATCTACGCAAGTTAAGAAAGCCATTGAAAAGATAGCTGTGCATTTCTTCCGGTCAAGAAGACAATTCTGGTCAGGCGAAAGATTTTCTAAATGGGCGATTTTCTAAATGTGGGACAAAATTTATTGTTAAAACTTAGCATTCGATAGATAGAGAAGTAATCATATACACACAGAGGGATATTAAGTAAATCCTATGAGAGAAAGTAATTTTTTCCGGAACAAGAATTGAGAAGTAGTATCACCTTTCTGGAATTACCAGTTTCAAGTCAGTTTGCTCTGACAATTGATAACTTTGTAGCATGAAAGTGAAAGCCGCACAGATGGTTAGAATTCAAAAAGTAGAGTCCTTTTCTTGGCTTTTACTAACAAGGCTATTACGCTCCTCTCACTATCTCCGCATCGAGATGATGGATGAGTGGGGGTATCACATCTCTGCAGAGAGCTTTGAGTTAGTTTGGATACATAAAATGCGGCCGTGAAGTCAGAACAAATAGGGATTTTATCACATTAAAAAAGTGACATGTCGAGCTAAATACAGAATTTTGCGGCTTATATCTCGTTTTCGAATCTTTCCATCAACTCCCCGACATAAGAATTTCTCGAATTTACAAAGTTTTTAGTTTGTTCCAACTTTTTTGTCGATAGTAGAACTTGTTTGGAGGTCAAAAGTTTTGTGTGTAAAAATGCGATAAATAAAACAAGAGTACACAACTATACAATATACAGATACAATTTCTAATATAAAAGGTATATAAAAATACAAAGCACAAAGCATCCATTCAAGGAAATAAGTTTAAATGCATGATTATTAACAATACAAAGTAAATCTTTATACTAAAATTAGTACCTATCTATCTATGTTAGAGAACATTGAGCATGATTTGATTCCGTCCGTGTCTTCAGAATACGGAAAAGTGGAGAAGCTGTTAGGTGTAAGAAAGTTAGTTGCCAAACCCGACTGATAATGGGGCACGTACATGGCTTTCAGAAATTTCTCTCCTTGCATCACGCTTTATTCGGAAAAGGTTGATATCATCAGCCGTTTCAGATTTCATTTGGAAACCCGGATGCCCAATTTATTGGGAATTGTGTAAGATCAACGGAGACAAATCTCAGGAGAATCGTCAGAAAATCAACAGCCCGCTGGGTGTCTACTTCTTCACTTTTTCTTTAGGACCCCAGGATAGATGAATAGATTCAAGATATGGCTTTCTGCTGGAACAGAATTGAGGTGTAAGGATCATTTCCCGTCGATTTTTCTCTGGGTTAACTTCGACTGCTTTCCCAGAAATATCCCATGTGACTCAACTATTGTGTAAGAATTGTAATAACGGTATAAGAACTGCAATAAGTATACAAACTAGGGTATAATCAAACATGTATTTACAGCTATTAGTCCATAACAAGGTGTAGGTTTGCATTAGACCTAGACGGGTGGTGAGGAGGTTGCTCTGATACTTGCCGGATACACATGAAGTAGTATCCTCTTTTGAAATCCTACACGGAAAAGGATGATATGATGTGACGGATGAGCTGCAGGAGGAAATATGTGGGAGGTTCTGTAAGACCGGAGTAGAACATTCGTTGGTGTTGGCCCTCACACACTGGCACTTTTGAGAAAGAAAACAAACGTATAAGAAATGATGAAGAATAGATAGGTATGGCAAGAGTTTGCACAATCCACAAACGTGCTAATGCTTTATAGGTAGTCAATGCAAGGGGGGAAAGAAGAAAAATGATTTCCTCCAACTTTTGTCCAGAGATTTCGTCTAACGTAATCCCTTTTGTGTCTGTCTTGTAAACCTTTTGAATTTTTCCTTCGCCAGTGGAATTTTATCATGGGGACTTCGTTAACAACCTCCAATTCAATCCATTTGTAAAGCCATTCCTTCCAACTTCTAAATGTACTAGTCATTCTTAACCAGCTCAATGTTATACTACCGAAGAATAAAAATCATACGGAAGAAAAAGAATAAAGTAGCTCCTCCGTTCCTCAACTCCTGCGGTGTATTAGCATCATAGGATATTTTAAAACTCAAAGATACTCACTTTCATCATCAAGGTTCCGGAAAAGATGGTTCTCGATTACTGTTCACACAAAATCAATATAAATTCTCAATTCTCGCTTCTGAAGTATGTCTACTAGTCTACTACACATTTTATTTATGTGTACCCTGCTTACAGCATCACTGTGGTTGAATAAGTTACTTAGATGCCGAATTTTAAAAATCAATTGCAGTCATGAGTGTTTGCTGAGAACCTTGTGTCTACCAATTTTTAGCCTCTCTGAATCTCAATTATTAGCTAGCATACTGTATTTATAGATTCTCGCAATATTTAGTTCCACTAGATTGCAGTTATTAGAATCTTCTCTCAATTTTCCAATTAAAGCGTGTCATACTTTCGTTTTTCTCGCTATTTTTAGCTTCGCCCTATGCATGTTACACTCAACCCATACCTTAAGATTATCCCATTTAAAAAAATCATAGTCTTCAGCTTTATTTTGATTTCGTATTCTCATAGTTATTTCCATGTTCACCACAATTTCATATTTTCGCTGTAGATATATGTATATCTCCAGCTTCTCAATTTCATAGTCTCGCTATTTTCATTTCGCGTCCCTGTTAATGGATTTCAGTATCTCGTGATATTAAGCTTATTGGGGTTTCAATTTCTCTAGATTTTCAATTTTTATGGATATTAGATTTATTACAGTTCTCAACTTCTCCGGATTTTCAATTTCCTTGTAGCCGTCCAGAGTAACTATGTAACTAAATCGGTTGGCTTGAGTAGCTGCTTAATAAAACGAGTACATATTCCGGAAAATCAATCTCGTATTCTGTGGAATTAGGAAGTGAGAGCGGGATAAATCTAACCACAACAGGAAGGTGCTATTATTTGTTTAGGGTGGATTTAGTAGCTGAAACCCCTCGTTCTAGCCAACCGAATTAAAGGTATAATTCACTAGCAACTTTCATAGTCTCCAGGACTCGGGACTATCAAGAGTTATGGGTGCGAAAATACTAATTTAATAAGAGCGGTTGACAACAGGAGGATGTTTTATAGCTTTACATTTAATGCATATTTAAGTGGGGCAATGTGTAATAAATACATATATACTTACATAGTTTTGCTCTCTACGTGTCTTTAAAGATTGCTATACTTTTTACTACCTACAGAATTTTATATACCTATGTAGATAGATAAAGATTTGATGTTCTGAAACAAGTCAAATTAAAGTGGTCGTTACGGTGGAACATTTGTAAGACAATGTAAAAGTCAACTCCTGCTGCTGTCACCATATGTAAATACCCGGGTTGTATAGATTTGGAGAATTGCTGGAGCTTGTAGCTCGACATGACAAGAAGGTGCATTGGGGGAAAAACAAAGAGGTTGTAACCACAGTAGAAATGTCTTCATTCTTTGCCAACCCAGCGTCTTTGTTTCTTCCAGCCATTAGTTCTTCCTGATCCTGACTTTAGTTTAAACTCCTGGATACAAGTTTGAGCAGCTTTTGATCTAATCTCCCTGTATGTATACATATACGTTCGAATCTTTGAAGACTATTCTAATATAGAGATTGTATACATCCGAGTTCCATCAAGATGGGAGACTTTATTTACTACGTAGATGTGGCGTCTTATTGTGATCATGTGATGATGATAAATCTGACCAGAGACTCTCAGGTTACATAAAGGTCCTGGGGAAGGTTTGAAACTTCCAGTTATTACTTTGATAGCTATTCTTATCATTAGTAGAAGGATTTAACTATAGGGAAATGGCTGATTTTCTTGGGAAAATAGCTGATGTTGTTGTAAAATGGCTGGTTTTGCTGTGAAAATGGCTGATTTCGGTGTGAAAATGTCTGATTTCGTTATGGAAGGAAATTTCTGATTTAGATGTGAAAATAAAATATTTCTTTGTCGTCATAATAATGATCTTGGCCCACAATGCACTTAAAAAAGTTGTGCAAGTTCGCACACGCTCCACATACGTTGGGATAAAGTTAGGCAATCATTCACTTCTTCCTCCAACAGCATGTCAGCTGCTTCTGGTATTTTGATTTCATTATTCTCAACTTTTCCAGGACAGAGAATGCGGGAAGGAACGAGACTAACTTTTGATTTCCTTATTCTATTGATACACACATACATATGCCCATGTTTGTACCGACATTTCATTGGGATAGTTCACGTAACTTCGAACTTGAATTTCTCCTCTGGTGGGACGCTGTGGTGACGGTGTGAGTGTGTTTTGGATGTTATAGAATTAGAAAAGGTGGATTTATTTACTTTAAATAAGGATAGCGTTTGGCATATTTTTGATGGTGCTAATAATATAAACTCTTGTTTATAATACAGGTTTATATAAAATATCACTTGGGAAATTAAATATCACTAGGTATTGGGGTGAACCGCATTAAAACTGTTTGTCATTTCGCTCGACAGGTCAAGTTGAATGAGCAGTGGATAGAAGATGAAGATGGGCTGAAGTTAACGTGTCACAATAGAGGCTTGTAGGTCTTAGCTTTGTGTCTGCTTTGGGCTTCCTTGTCTGAAAGTGACACTAATTGAAGTAAACGGTTGATTTGGTATGAATGAAATGAAAATGAAGTTTTCATCCCACCCAGTCGAGTTACTTTTGAGTTTTTGTCGAGATATTTTTTATTGACATATATATTTTACCATTGTTGTATATATTTTTTTATCCGGCTGTGAAATGAGATAGTACATATTTTGTACCGAATAATAATATTTCTCTCAATGGCAAACATGTGGAAAGTACTTTTTGTTTGAAAAACATTTCCTCACAAACTAGAACGATTTCTAATAGCGCTCAATGCGTATTTCCATTTTCTCGAAAAATTACTCCTCGCATATTGATTCAAGCACATGAGAGAGAAAAAAGTGAGGTGGTAGTAAAGATAAAGAGGCTCATGCTATGGCAAATCGTTCTAAAGGAATTTCTGCATTAGTGCAAAAAAGTAAGAAAGAATAACCTGTACATAGACATTTATATTACGACTCCATCCCCAGTGCACAGGGATAAACTCTGTCGTACATCGTAGACTCCTACTAACGCTATTTCTAGAAAATTATTATTTTATACGTAGTTACAGTAGCTTTCAATTTTAGATGCCAGTGCAATTTGCTATTGCTCCATTCAATTTGTCGAAAGAAATATCGATATTGATGTGAGGCTTTCATCAGCGTCTTTGCCTCTGAAATGAAACTCGAAGCGAGAGCACCACTCCCAGCTTTTTGAACTTGTACCCGCAGCATTAAAACAGTGCATTCAGTCAGTCAGGACTTACTTTTGGCTAAATCTGACGAGGAGTGAAACGTATTATGTAACACTGCATACATATAATACAATAATATTACATATGATATTTTCTGTCAGAATGTTTTACTCCAATAAAAAGGAACTGAAGTGCTGGACATATCGTACTTACTTTTTAAAAAAATACATGAACATAGCTATCATTCACAGCTGTATATAGACAGCCTGACTTTGATTTCACTCTACTCTCACTCTACATTTCGCTACATCTCCCAAATAGGAGATCACTCTTGTAACGGAAGTTCACATATTGAGCAATTTCGATCATCCCTACCAACTCGTGCTAGTTTTCTACATTCGTGGAGTTGCATGTAAAGTTACGCTTCACGTAAAATTTCATGTTTTTTTAAATCCAAAGAGCTCCATTAGTTTGTATAACATTTTCCAGACACTTCTAAAATGTGTAAGAAGCCAAAGTGTTAACTTAGAACTACAATAATTATTTTAATTTTGAAAAAAGATAACCGTGTTACTGAAACCTGCAATTGACCAAAAAACGTTAATGCTAATAAGGAAACGAAAATGATAAATAAAATGTTCAATCAAAAGATTGTCATGTAAATTATTAAATAATAAATCTTGATGTTGATTTTAAAACACGCGGTATCATAATGTTAATTTAGTGTCATGTCAGCAAGTAAGTTATGGGAAAATCGGGGATTACATAAAACCCTGCGTTTGTTCGACTATAGACTGCTCAAAGCAAAAACAGAGGAGGGAATTTAATTTCGGAATATTCATCAACAAGCGTAAATGCGTGCTAGTGCTTTATTTCGAGCTTGTTTCTTGCATTCGCAAAATATAATTTGAGCTCTGTTTCCCGATCGTGCCATCGGAATGTCATCCTTCATAATTGCGTATCCACAAACTGCGGACAGGCAGACAAAAGAATGGTTGGTGCCATGTTAGGCGCAAAGAATTTACGATATGGTTGGCAGCTTCTATGAACAAAGGTCGGATTCAGCATTCATTTGTTTATGGCTCTTTGGCAACCCCCATATGTACTTCTGCCCTTTTATTATAATATAATAGTACTAGCCCTTTTGAATTCATTCACAGACTCAACGCCAGTTATTAATAATTGGTTTTGAAGCTTTTCATACTCGCTAATGAATATGGAGATAAATTTAGAATAATTAGGAAGTAAATTCTACGAATTGCCCCTCATGGGTCCATCCGTAAAATAAATTATCCAAGTTAATGCAGTCACAGCATTACATGGTTGAAACTAAATTCAAAACGGTTTGACAACATCTGGTGAAAATAATCTGGAAATCAATGAAATGTACATATAATGGATATTAAAAGCTTTAGGAATGCTGACAAAATTCAAAGCTGTTCTGAAAAACATCAAAGTCCTGCAGAAACAAAGCACTCAATGTTAACTCAACGTCATTCATATTAAAGTAATTTATTCATTATAGTAGTATCTGTAGAGGGAAGAAATTAGGAAAATTAATTAAAAATTTGCAAACCTGTACTGGAAATCGTAGTTATTAACGTAATTATTAAATTAACCGAAAATCATCACATTTTTGCTGCTAATCCCTAAACATATATGAAGAATATTACTGGAAATGAAAATCATCAAATTATCACCAAAACTTAAATAATTAGGGAATATAGTGAAATCTAACGGAATGAAGAATATAAGAACAGTTGACAAATACATCAATAACATTTAAGCTTAGTTGTTGGACATTAAAATGCAATTTAGTAATTTCAGTGAGCACCACAAGGATCAGCGTGCTATCATCTGGAGATGTGCTAAGATTACTGGTTACGGTTTTTGCTCCCGCCTTGACAAATTTATGCGTTGTCGGAAGCCTTATCGTGGGTTTAAACATTATGAAATATGACAAAGTTATGATTTAATCTGGAAGTATAGAAGAAGGAATGATGTTAGTGGTTTGTGGCTTTACGGATTGAGGATGCTGCCGGAGGAACGTTCTTCAGCTCATCTGTCCTGCATGACTTGGGCGGAATAGAGGAAATAATATTAGAGGAAGTATTTCACTTTTTGACAAATTGGGGGGAAAAGTATCTGAATAAAATTTTAGCGATTATCACCAGCGCAGTCAGAACGCGTTTTCAGATTCGAACCTCGTTGTTTGTCCTGTGAGGGGCATGAAAATGTATGTATATTTAATGCCCAATTACGTGATATTATATTATTATTTTTCGAAAAGAATATATGCATCTGTACATACATAGATAGCGCTGAGACTGTGAGAGATAATAGTGTAGGAATGATGGAAATGCCCAGCTGTTCGAGATGAAGATGATAGGATTGCAAAATCCTGGAGTTGTCCTCCACTAACACTGGGAATAGTAGGGAAATAGAATCTGACCGTGATGATGATGAATGACAAGCCATGCATCTAATGTCCGCAAAAAGGCCTCCTTTTTGTGGCGCGAGCATTATTTATGTTAAAGTATCAACTACAGTTATGTGTATATAGTTCATAGTTTCGATCCTCCCTACACATCCAACTCTGCCGGGGCCGGGGCACAATCATAGAATTGCCACAATATTTCTTAGATGTAACTGTATCTAATAATTATTCCATGCATTCGGAATTCAACCCCGGCTCAGACAAATCAAATCACCGGTAAAAGCACACTTCTCACACGGTATCTACTGGAACGGAAGAAGCCTCTTTCAACGTTCGGAGAGATCTGGACGAAATCCTTTTAGTATATTACATACGATAGATACTTGCATTTGGTAATCTTAGATATGTATAGTCCCTATTGGTATGTATGTATACCATTTATATTGTTTCACTTTCTAAAATATAAATCCCGGTCTTATTATATACGGTTATGAATATGCACTGTTTTTATTTTATCCTCTTTTTATGACGTTCTTACCATCGGATAATTTCAAATGTATTTTTATCAAGTTCTTTTTACTTATGTGATAACTGTAAGTACACATGTCGTGTTTTGCAGACTGACTGACTTCTACCAAATAAGCCAATTGACATATGGGAGAAAGCTATAAGTATATATAAACTGACCATAAATTCTTTATGAAAATAGAGGGCTTTTTCCAATATGTAGTACAAATTTTCAAAAACGAAAATATAGATACTCCAACATTTTATTTCATACACAAAGATGAGAAACACAACGAAAATCAAGTTGTGACTGGAAGATATACATATTTAATCCAATTATTACGAGATGAACATTAGAGGCTTCCGTATTTTTCTGAGGAATGTATTTTTTCAAGCAGTTTCTGATTCTGAATTAATTTTTCGTAGAAAGTTGTGCACTCCATATCAATATTGACTTTGACTACAACCATTGACTCCATTAGCTCTACCGATGCTTGAGATTTTTCTGATGTCCATAGCTTCGTCAAAATTGAAAATACACGTTCAGTAACGGCATTCGTTGCTAAATACAGAATATTTAGCATTAAATAACATTTAAATTATTTGTATTAAATTATATTATGCCTTTGAAAAATAAAGTTTACAACATAAATAAAAGTTGAAAATTAAAATGTTAAAACTAAATAATTAAAAAGAAATTGACTAACCTGGTAGAGCTAATAAGTATTCTATGACAACAAACAGACTTGTGCAACTTATTTGATTTGCTTGAAAGTGACAAAAGAGTTCCTTCCAGCGATCACCAGTACTACAGCTCTCCAGATTCCATTTGGAAAGTATTTCAGAAGATACAAATACTCGCGCAAGCTCTATTTCGTCGAACAGCTTTGTATCATTTACTTTAACACCGGCTTTTGAGCATTTTCCAAGTAAATTAGTCAGTCCATTCTCTATCAAATCCCAACTTGGTATCGGTTGTCGAAGGTTTACCCAGGAAAATTTACTGTACTCGGAAAAAGTTTCCGTCCATTCTGATAAATATTCTAATGCAGTTTCATAGAACTCATTTGCGTATCCCCGAATTTTCCTCAATGAACTTTCTCCACTATTTTCAAGGTTGGAAGCCATTCCCCGTACTATTATAGGGAGGAAGGAGTTTGCTAGACGAGACGAAATAGTGGTCTTTAGATCCTGAAGAGCCTGTGAATTAAATATTAATAAATATAAATAAAACATAAATACACAACATATTACTTTCCATTTTAAAATTCAACTTACCGATGCAACTTCCATTATCGATATTCCTTCGCCTTCAATTCGTAATACTGTAGAGTTGAATATTTCAGCTTGGCTTTGCATAAAAAATAGCCAGAGTTCAGCCTCCGGATTTTCGAAGAATTTTTTAATCTCAGTTGGGCATTTGCTTATAGATAAGAAATAACTTCTTAAAGGATTGAACATCCGGATTAAGCGTTCTACTGCAGGAAGTAAAGCGAGAAATCTGGTTTTACTGTAACCGAGAATTTTGTGGTAATCAGTCTCACAAAAAATACAAAATTCACGAAGAGATTCTGTTCGAACAGTGTAAATGTAGAAATGTGAATAAATTTTGACTACAATCATTTCCAAATCAACAGGTAGGAAATCGCTGGCAGTTTTAATCGCATTGTGCACTATATGGGCTGAGCAGCCAACTCCAACGATTTCACGATTTAAATTGCCACTCAATTTATGAAAAACATTATTTTTTCCCAGCCGTTTCATTCCTCCAAAGTTAGTGTTAGTGTTGTCTGCACATATTGCAATAACTTTTGAACCGATGTTGAACTTTGCCAACTTTGTACACAAATATTCACACAAAATATCCGAAGTCTCCCCCGGGAGGGATTCTAGTGAAAGCACTTTTGATTGAATACCTGATGTGTGTTTGTAGTACCGAACAAGTATAGGCACAATTTTTAAATCATTATGATTAGAGGAATCATAAAACAAGGAGACAAAATTTGCATTGTTTATATCCTCTTGGAGTTGTTCCTGGGCATGCGGTGCAAGTACGTTTCTCGCAATAGCAATGGCTTTGGTTCTGGCACAACTAAATTTCGAAGAAAACACTTTTTTAATAATTTTATTAGTGCAATCCAAAGATCGAAAGCTTTGGTTGTGGGCCACTGTATGAAATGCAAACAATCCTTCTGAAGCAGCTCGCTTTTTGTCCTCGTCGGTATAAGTTTTTTTTACAAATATTTTTGTTGAACAGCTAGCAGCAGCATCTGCACTTTTATGTTTTTTAGTTTCTAAATGCTGGATTATTTTATTTGCACCAGCACTTATACAAATTTTACTTGAACATTTTGTGCACCAAACTTCGTGCTTCGAATTGGTTTTTCGGATGAATTTATACTTATTTTGAAGAGCTACACTAAAAATACTTTTTCCACCCATTTTGCGGATGCGAATGAAGTATGATTGTGCAGCATAATTGTATGAATCTAATTTGTTCCAGAATATGCATTGCGAATAGTATGTATTGTTGAAGTACAGCGATATGGAACAAACAATTTTTATTGTAAAGCAAACGTTGTGATTATTAAAATTATTACACTATAAGCCGCTAGATGCCAATCGAATGAAATAAAAATATGATTGACGTGTGCTTGGAATAAAAATAACTTAATTATTTATAAACAATGCCTGTTTCCGTTCTAGAGACACGACCCAAAATAGAGGACTTCTTAGTAGCTGTAAAGTCATAGTAGCTCAGAGGTCAAAATAGAGTGCAAGTACTCTATTTTAGAGGGCATATGGACACATTAAGTATATAGCTCTTTAACAATAAGTCATCAGGAGATTTTAAAGTAAGTTACATATCTATCTATGTGTAATGATATTAAGGGAAGATAAAGGATTTAATGGCAGATCTGCCCTCTTCTAAATTTCCAGGCCACCGCTTCTAAAATGTACATCATAACTCGTAATCTGTCCCCGAGAAAGAAATTCGGAAGATATTCATTAGTTATTCTAGTAAAGTTTCCTCCAAGCATCATTATCTTTCTGCCCGTTATACTTATATATATACTTATATATATTACTAAAGAACATTATATCTGCACATTTCTATATACCTAGGTAACTACATATCCATGGAATATCCACATTATATTATACTTATACATAAAAATTATACAATATGGTATACATTCAAAATACATATAAGTACATAAGTATGGTATGTATATTGTATGTAACTACGCATATGTAACTTCATGGTCAGTACATATTCATAGGTAAGTACCTATTATGTATACACATATGGTTGTATGCACATTAGCTGCATATTTCGGGTTTAAGCTGGGAGAAAATGATACGGAGCACAGATAGAGCTAAAATTTTTGTGAAGGATCTGAAACGACAGTCGTTTCCCGCTATTGCATAGCATTTCACTTTATCATTTTCGTTTAGTATGCGCTCGATGTAGGGCAACTCCAACAATCACTCCGTCCCGAGTGTTTTACTCCATATACATCCTGCATCCTGTCTCCGTGAGTTGGACGGACCTCAAGATAAATCACATTGCAACCTCCCTTTGACTTAAGCAGACCTGACACCAAGCTCTGCATCTGAAGTAGAGTCAATCAGCAAGGCTGTGTCACCCTCTGTAAATTATCGTGCTAGGATATTGCATCAAATCCAATTCCACCAGAAAGGTTCCCATTCCAAACCTCTAGAAATGCCACCCATGCCATGGGACGTAAAAATTGTATTTTCAAATGTGAAACTTCCCTGTAAAATAAGTTTGATTATTGTCCAAGTTATGTGAACTACAGTAAAATTCCAATTCGGGGAATAATACGATAGAACAATAATAAAATTATTTGTTTATCGAGCTTCTGAAGCATTCGAAATGTCTCTCTCCACAAGTGTAGCACCCATATAATAATTATTATATATAATACTTATCTATCCATAGTATTATTTTCATCTGTAAAAGTTTCTATCATGCAGTCATAACTCCTTTTGAAGTATTATGTCACTATGGAAATGTAAACACGTTCCGCATTTCCTCAAATTTTTGCAAGGATACGTACCCCTGTGGAGAGATAAAATGTGCATCCTTGAATAATACCTCAGAGAAATGGGTCTCTCAGCAAAACCATCAACTGGGGAAATGTGTCGGGGAGTTTGAGATATAAATATTTGAACATTAATAGAAGAATAGAAATGATATGGAGCCATTTCTGCTGACAAAATTCCCTTTGTAAAATATTTTTCCCCTTGAATATTTATTCTTTTAAGGAAGAGAGTTATGGGCCGGGGAAGAGCGATTTTTGAGTAGTCGTCAATTTGGATGTGTAGTGGAAGGAAAAGAACAACGGAGATGCTGGTATGAGCGTGTATTGATTTTTTCATAAGTTTAATGTGCCGAGTAATTTGACCATGTGTGTGTGTACTTCAGACCTAGTAGGTATTTGAATTTGTAATATTGGGTCTCAGGCAGTGAAATAATCTTGTTTAGAAAGACAGAGATATCGCTTTTTGATGGTTGGGAGGCATCTATTAGGTTCCGAAAAGCTACGCTATACTGTCATCTAAATACTTATTGAACACTTCCTTTAAATTGCTGAGATAATCTTCCTTGAAGAACCGACGGCAGTCTTTAAAGAATCTATGAAGAATTTATTTTTAAGACTTACGCGGGTGTTCTTGAAAACCTTGGAGAGACTTCCTTTTAAAAATCTACGGCAATTCAAAACCTAATTTGCAAAGCCAAAATTAACAACCGATGATAATCTTCTTTAAAACTTCACACTAGACTTGTTTTTTAAGCTTTTCTTGATATGCATACGTCTTCCTTAAAAACTCTCATCGGATTTTATTCTACTGACTCGTCACGGATGAATTTATTAACGAAGGCTGTCCCGTTTCGTGATAAAAATATAGTAGGCCTCCTTCATAAGCCAATATAAACTTCTTAAGAATTTTATTACTGACTTCTTAAAGAGCTACAGCAAATGAACTTGAATCCGACAGCAGACGGTTTTAATAACCGGTAGACGGCCTCCTCAAAAACCCATGGTCTACTCCTTTAAACAATTTCTGGTGGGAAATAAAAATAGTGTAGAAAAACAAACTAAAAATTAATTATCAGAACGCTCATGAGCTACATACAATGCGTAAACTATCGGAATGCATATTATCTGAAATGAATAAAATCATTCTTATCATCTCCGAATATCAACATCTGCCAGCTTCCAGTATTAAGGCAAAGTAAAAGGACGAAACGCATGAAAGACCAGTGCAGTATGCCGACCAAAATCTACACTCATCACCTATCACGGTGATTTATACTTGTAAACAAATCAGCGCCGAGTTTATTTTGGAGATTGAAAAACCCTCTAAATTAATTGAGAACAAACTTTGGGAAAGAGATTTGAGCAGAAGATAACGACTTTTTCGTGTGTACAGAACGTGTAAATATGTGCTTGGGCTAGTTAAAATAGGCTAAGTCCACACAAAAGTTGGTCCATGCAGGTAATCCTTTTTCTATTTCCATTTCTAGTCTAATAAATTTGAAGAATATCTATCTGCATAGCTAGATAGAAATTAGTGGAACATTTCCGTGGCTTAGCATAGTTTATTCCCTGAGCCATCAAAAGATAGAACAAGTACATACATGTGCAGGGTGCACACGCCCGGGAGAACTCATGCCAGAGGATTAAGCTAGTAAATAATAGCAAACACCAATTATCACAATCTACCAACTTCAACTGTAAATAAAGAACATGAAAAATTATTAAAGAAAAAATGATGGAACATAATGCCGTTCTTTCCAGTTTGACTTTAGTATTTTACTTGGGTGTTTGTGTACTACGGCACAGCATAAATATGTTCTTAATTCTACCCCAACTGTGATCATTGAGAAATCTTGTCGTCTACTGAAATGAGGCGTAATCTTCAAACGAGAGTTTCAGCTTCTGTATTTATCTCTCATGAAGAGTTTCCTCTTCTTCCGTCCTTTATTTGCAGTAGAATACTTGCATTCCACGAAGTCCTTTCGAGTTTTGAGTATTTCGGTTTGAGGCTTTTAAAAAGCTAAAGTTCACATATTGTTGAGTCGAGAGTGTTGACTCAACGTTCGTAAAATTATATTTGAGCACGTGTCCTTTTTTGCGAAAGAGATAGATTCATGCAAGAATGAGATCAAGAATCCCAGAATGTTTCATAATAAAAACCAGACTCGGTTGTCTTTCGGTCAGGGAAATTGGCACAACTGAGGAACAAGCATCTCTTATCATTTTAGTAGGTGCAACTGGCATAATTGATGTTCCTGGTATACTTGATGCACATGGCATAATTGATGTTCCTGGTATACTTGATGCACATGGCATGACTGATTAATTTTTAATTAAGTACTACGAACTTATCACAAATTCTCTTACAAGCAAGTTCAAACTTGTTGTGGTTTATCAAATCTCATAGAATCCAGATTTAGTAGAGCAAATTTTGGAAGGCGAAAGTGCAGATATGCATTCAAATTATCCATGTGTGTCTTCTCATGAGAGTGAAACTGTGCAACAACTAATTAGATTGCTACTTGATTGTGAACTACTGGGTTTTTGAGCGAGATATTATTTTGCTTGGACAAATCCCATGTGAAAAATGTTTTCGGAAATACCAACGGACTGCGTTATGGTTCTCTCGGATTTATATCGTCCAGATTCTTTAGTACGATAGTCACGTTCGGAGATTGTAGTCTGTTATGACTTTCAATCGTCTTTCTTAAGATCATTGGAACAGCAATTTCAACTGGGATTTTGTCTGCGACAGCTGTGTTCTTTGGCTTTGGTGGAGCAACGAAAACCAAATTAATTTGTTATCATTTAAGAACAAAATTGAAGGATTATTAGCTTATTTTTGTACTTTGATCCTCATTGAGAATGTAATGTTACGTATAATTATATTTATATACAGTATCTTCTGTCATCACATTTACGGCGAGAGTTATTGCCCTCCCGCTCATGTACAATTAAATTGGTTAGTGGAAGCAGGAAAAAGTTTTGTGCACTTCACGATTTTTGTGTTTTTCTGTGATGATTAAAAGCTTTAAAAGTGGCAACTTTTTTTCAGTCGCAATTTACTCACGAGATCTCCACTCTCTTTATGTAGTATATATGCACTTAAAAGCTGCGGGGCAAAGTAGCTTTTGTGGAGATATTGATTGCTTGAAAATTGAGTTCAGGTCAAAAGTGTGGCTATAAAATGGTCCGCCGGCAGTAATAAAAGTTAAGCAGTTTTTATGAAGCCTCAACCACCGCCGAAATTGAAAACAGTTGTCAAAATAGAAGTTAGTTGCCAAGATGAATAGAGTTTTTGGGGAGAGAGACACAGGGAGAGGATCTCGGCGAGAGTTTTATGCTCCTATGACTCTTTACATGCAATCGTGTATAGACCTCAAACGCAATAGTTTAGTCCTTGGGAAAGGAAGAATGTAAAGTCGGGAATAGGCTGGGCTGTCAACGTAAAAATTAGAAGAGTTTTATGTCCTTCATTTTAAACTAGCATATGCGTTTATAGTAGTCGCACAAAGTGGCCCCTGTGAGTTTGTGTCGGAATGAAAAATTTCTGCATCACATTCGCTTTTATAGCTTTCTGATACCAAAACAAAAGAATGGCTTTTTATCCCTGAGGACATGACCTGAAAAATTAGCAGCCATTCGGTGATCGCCATTCCCATTATTCCTGCTGATTGCCGTTTCGATCTCTTTTTGTTACTATAGACAGTACTCCGTCAAAAGTTTATTCTTTCATTTACATTACTTTATTGTCTTGAAGCTTTTTAGCCCGTCTCTCTGGTGGTCAATAAATTCGGACTTTCTGATCAGGTCATTAATGTTGGCAATAATATTTCGAACAGATGCTAGGGACTTTCGATTTGTCAATGTTGCTAATTTTTTATTCGATTTAAGGCCCCACTACATCATGATAAAGTTCGCTACATCATGATAGAGATAGATACATCATAAAAACATTTGAGTGAAAGCACAATTTCGAAAGCAGAAAATTCTTCTACGATCGTCAGGCCACGGTCACAGCTATTAAAAAGACTTTTATGTGACACACCAAACTACACTAGACCTCCCCCAGGTCATGCAACCTGTCTCATGTAATAGTTGCGCCTACACCTTTGAATTAAAGCAATTACTAACACTGGAGGGACGGAGGAGTAATTACATCGAGATGATGTGCGGAGTGAAAGTCTATGATGTTTAGAGCGAGGGATAAAAGACAATCTCCCTGTATTTACACTGTTTCCAACTGGGCAGACATATACAGCCAATTGAGGGAAAGCCAAGAGCAGGATGAAAACAAGCGTACAATGATCAATGACAGGGATGTGTGAACCCGACAGTTGAAGCGCTTAGCGTGAGATAATGTAGCTATATATGAGGTGTTTAATAATTAATGGCAGCCTGCCAGAATGTACAAATGATGTTGCGGTTTCTGTTTAGTGTACTCGACTCATAGCTAGTACTTAATTACAACAACTGAATCTCTTGTATTGTCATTTTATTTATTAAAATGTACTGCATGGTGCATTTCATAACATTGAGTTACTTTTGCGCTTAATACTATTTCTTTATTATCCATTTTTACATTAAGTAACATTTGAATAGTTGTATGTATGTCTATTAACACTTAGTTACTGATGTTTATGAAGATTGAGCTCATTCTATATTTAACTAGGTTTATTGCATTACACTATAAATACATATTTATTTGACTGCACTTTATTTAATTTTAGTAAAAACAAAACTCACTACATCTAGCAAAGACAGTCGATTTTTCAGATTATAAATACTATGATGGATAACAATTTTCTGAAGAACGTCAAAAAAAGTCAGGAAGGCAAAGTTTATTATCCATACTATAGTGACTATAACTTGGGATTTAATTCTATCGATGTTTACTGATCAGCCACAAGAGGGAAAATAGATTGATCATGAAAGGCTCAGCTCCAGCAACTCATGTCTTGTAAGTGTGTAATGTACTGACAAGCACATCAGGGGCGACACGAAATCAAAGGCAACGTAATTTACTGAGATAAGCTGCAGACATGTAGTGAAGAAGTCGACGGCTCACAGTCTCTGTAAGTTGATTCATGGAAAGCGAGACAAAATATTTTAAAGTAACACTTGTGTAAATACAAGACCAATGTCTAGACTTTGCTGAGCAGGGTTCCTTATTGGGTATATGTGGAGTAACTTCTGCGATGTATTGCCCCATGGGTGACAGTGAATGAGAGAGTAGGAGAAAATTGTTTTGGTCAGAATGTCTGCAATTTTTCTATATCACACACCTCATAAAGCATCTCTGAACGATCAGAAAGGACTTTAATCCTCTCTTCCCACTCATCCCAACGGCCTTCCCTTTCTCTTCCGAGTGTCCAAACTATTTATAAGTTTATGTTCCATCACATTCATTTGCAGTTCAGTCATGTGAAGTGTAAGTAAATCTTGCGGCTGCTAAACTTTTCACACACCAGGGAAACTTTTCCCTAAGTTTTGTGTTTTTTTCATTTTATAATTTTCCTGTACTTTATTACCACAATTATTCAATATAATTTATGTATTTACATACATTATACATAAATTATATTGAAAAATCAGGGTGGATTGATTTAAATCAAAGTGATTAAAATCATTGATTTAAATCATGATTTAAATCAAGTGATTTTTTTATATTAATCGTTGATTTAAATCCAACTTTTTAAATTAAAGTTTCCCGTGTTTTAAAACCAATTGTGAATGCAAAACATTAAAATATAGTTAAATCTCATCGTATATTTACATTCCATAAGACATGGTATGGTCGTTTTGGCATTGTATTTTCAGCAATCAACTTTATCTTAACGTCAGAGAGAAAAAGGGATTCGGTGTGGTGTTATTTCGAAGAGGCGGTATTATTAAACAGCAGAGCTGTCCAAAATACATGGTATTTTAAATACGTATTTAAAATACATTTTTGTATTTTGACGTTCCCCAATTAAAAAATGTATGTTGTATTTTGAAGTTTTCTTATTTCAAAATATATTTTGAAATTTTTATTTTGAAGTCCCTCGATTTTAAAACTTATTTTGTAATTTTTATTTTGGACATCAAACAAAACATCGAGTTTTTTGACTGCATAACATTTTTTATATAATACTCCCGTCTTTGCAGCAATTTCATTGGTTTTTGTATCAAATCAAACGAAACTTGGACGTTTTGATTTAAATATATGTATTTTACCATATGTCTTAATCCAATTTTGTATTTTTGCGGTAAAAATGTATTTTGTAACTTGCATTTTCATGCAATGGGAAATGTATTTTGTACATTGTAATTTACTGTAAATTAACTGTATTTTGTAACTTGTATTTTCATTTTACAAGAAATGTATTTTGTAATTTCTATTTTGAGACTAAGTATTTTGGACAGTTCTGTTAAACAGACGGCAAAAGAGCCAGGTGTAAAAATTGTGGTGTAGAAATGGAAAGTTTGACAAAGCGATTAAAATTGCATTTAGAAAAACACTGAAAAAGTGTAGACGACGCAATACAAATTTCCGACGAAGCATTGTCGTTTCATCACTACGTAAACGTTTTCATTTTAATAATTATATGGCATTCCTTTTGATATTATGCTTATTAATTATGTAATTTTGCAATTCATTTCCGGTGATTAATATATGTAAATAATAATTAAAATCAAAGTTGGCATTTAATTTTCCGGAACTTCGGGAGGGTCTAGAATAAGCAATTAACAAAAAATGAGTTTCACCCAGCAAATTCAAAAGCATGTGGTCAAGACTAGTGAATCATTTAAAGAGCAAGTAGCTCGATTTGTGTATCGAATTCTCCCTCAGAACTGTAGCCAACCAGGAGTTTATTAACTTCAACAAAGTAAAGAATTTTTATTTTTTGGAAATAAAGCTAAAAATTTGAAAGTAAAGGGCTGTAATTAGTAGTATTTCTTACAATTCTGTAATATTTTTACTGGTTTGTTATACTTTTAGTCATTAAATAAGCTTTTCGTGAAAATTTGATTTAAATCAAATAAATCTGATTTTAATCAAAAAAATCAAATAAATCCGATTTTTTTGATTTTTTTTTTAAAATCAAAAAAATCATCCACCCTGTGTTTAACCACAAAATTTTGTTTGCTTAAAACTTTTAAAACTTCGTCAAATGCTTTATTATTTGAATTAACCCGGAATAAGCAGCAAAAAACGTCTGAAAACATACTAAATTCTTTTTCAAAATACCCGATTTAACACAGTTTTTCGCATTTCGCCATTTTTTATATTTCGCAAATTTTGCATTTTTCACAAATTTTGTAAATTGTTCTTTCAGTTTTTAAATGTACAAGTTTTGGCGCGATCACATTTTACCTAAATGGGAATAATCACGCGCCAAGGTTTTTGCAAATTAACAAGCCTATTCATTCCGTACAACAAATGCGACATCCGGCTTTTGCGCGTACGATTGTAGTGAAGACCGGATCAAGATTTCAGGGAAACGTAAATTCGTTTAAACCTATGTGCAGGATTATGTCCGGATATGCGCTGTTTTTTCTAGCGTCGTAATAGAGATAAAATAGGAAGATGTGTGAAAGGGTCTCGGTAAGACAAAACGGATTTAACTTTATCCTTATAAACCGAACATGTTTTAACTGTGAAACCAAATTGTGACAAACAACTGAGATTTTTATATGAAATAATTAAGTCTAAATTTGTCTTTATTTATGTAAAATGACAATTTTTGTGTGTGAAATTTGTGTTTAAATTAATTTTTGCAGAGTAACCGATTAATAAAAACTCAACTCTTAGTATATACAAAACCTTGTCACCCAAAGAAATGTATTTCAAAGAATTAAAATAGCTATAGATATATTTGTTTTAACTTTAGAAGAATCCAGAGGCTGGGACGCTATTTCGGCTTCAGCTAAATGGTCATCATTACATATACAATTTCGTCGAGATTTGAATTCCACAGGAGTCCTGAAATGTTAATTCATGACTAGGCCTGCGACCATTTCGCGTTTTTGGCCCTAAAAATTTCGCAAAATTACATTCAATTTTTCGCGGTATTTCGCAAAATTGATGACGAAATTTCGCGGTTTTTCGCGATTTTTATTTACAGTTTCTCAATTTTCTGTTTATTCTGACTTTATTTTACAGTTTTAAACATCATTTTCACAATTTTCAACGAGTTATTTTCAATTTTGAGCAGTTTTTAAAGCCAAAAGTAGATAAAAACAATTTAGGATTTTATTTTTCTTGCTAAAATTGACGTTTTTGTGCAATAAATTCGAAAAAAAGTTGTGGGACCTCAAATTTCGCTGTATTTCGTGAAAATTTTGTATATTTCGCAGTAATTTGCGTTTTTACACGATTTTTCGCGCAGTTCGCGTTTTTCGCGATTTTCGAATTTTATTTTTTTGGTTTTGGGTTGTTTAGATGCCCAATAAAACAATTTACCTAGCTGGGAATACTCTATTATGAATTTTTAATTTTATCGTGTTTTTCGCGATTTCCCAGCCCTACTAATGTGTATGTCGTCTCTTACCTAACAGCAATATTACGAAACAATTTCATTATAGATGCGCAAACATGAAATACATGCATATGCATACTTATTAAGGTTAAAATTATGCTGCAATGCAGTTATTTATTTAAAACTATTAAATCGTTCGTTTTTTTCTCGTGAATATATTCATTAACCCCTGGCTCACCACCATACTGTTTTTTTGGATCTAGTTTCTTATAGGAACATAATTTCCTGGACTGCCTATTACGAGGGAAATTATTATAGTGCCACTGCTGAAATGAATAAACTAAAGTAAACACAATTAGTATCACCAGTAGACAGTATTAGTACCACCCATCCCCCTGCTTATTTTGTTTAGAAAAAAATCCAAATCGAAGTTTTTTATTTTTGCCCGAAATTAAAAACGATTTTTTAAATGGGGCTCAACATGTAATTTTTTACCGCAAGAGGTCCCTACATGCAACAGTTTCTAATGTGTCCTTATATATAGGAATTAATTGAAAGCAACTTTTTTATGAACATTTAGCCCATGAAAAAACATTGAGTTCAATTATCATTTGTTTCGGCCGATTTTACAAGATTGCGGGCATCCCATTAGCGTTTTTTCATAAAAATTCATTTGTATGAAACCAAATCTTGGCCAGATGTTTAATTGATCACAGTAAATATTACAATATACATAACAACAAACTTACTTGAAACTGGATAATACAATTGGCAGGGTTGCATTTATGCCACAAAAAGTTCATTTTTGCCATGTCAGGCTGGCATGAATGACATTAATGGCATTTGACATATTGGCAAAAATGGCAAAAAATAATTTTTATAAAATTTGGCGTGAATATTACCTTTTGCACTTGGAATTGTGACTATGCACTGAATATTTCTCAATATTTTAACAAAATATTATTATTCAGAATATAATTGTCTGAAATTAGAAACATTTTTGATCTTGTGTCTGAAAGGCAAATGAGATTACGATGACACATTCAGAATTTATTTTTGATCTGTAGTTTATTTAGGTTTAAAAACAAATTACAAAATTCTGTGGGAAAATTGCAATATATTATCTGTTCAAGAGAGGCTAAAATACTACTATTTACTATTTGTTTTTAAAGCGGTTAATTCCAGTAAGATTGGGGAATTTGCAAATAAATTCACATTTCTACCATCAACAAGGAACATTCAACTATCCTTACCAGTCCATCGTACATCATTGTTTACCAAATCAGTATTTTTTCAATCTGCAAAATGCTGGAATAGTATTCCGTCGGAGGCAAAAACGGAAAAGTCACTAGGTAGTTATAAATCTATTATTATAAAATGGATACTTAATAATAGACTTCAATAATATAGGGTTAAATACAATAACTTTATACAATAATTTATTAGTGGAAAAATAGGCATTACATACCAATTATTTTCTAAATTTATCAGTATAAAAACGTTCGAATTAATTATACACTATGTAGTTTTTAATACACATAAAAAACCTGTTTTAATACGTATACTATATACTAAAGTACATAGAAACTATATTGGCATTATTCAACTTCCAAATTCTCTAGTAATTAATAATTAATTAAATAATTAATTAATTAATAATTTAACTTAAAAAAATTAATAACCTAATAAAAACATAGTTCTAACTCTATGTTAAACTACATACACACTCCACATCAATAGTTGTATTAAGTTAGGGTCTTACTGGGGGAAGAACAGTCTTTTTGTACTGATTCAGAAATAAGACGTTAATAAAGATACGAATTGAATTGAATTGAAAATAAAAATGAATAATAATTATTAAAATTAGTAAAACATTTTAAAAATAATTAAAATATTGCTTTTCATTATTATAATGCTTAACAAACATTTGTTATAATTTGAAATCCGTTTATGTTCACAGTATTGCTAATTTAATAAATAATGATTTAACCTTTTAGCCTATAATTATTATAGGCAAAAAAGGTTAAATCTGTATTTATTGCCGAATTTCTAAAACTCTAGAATGAGGGGGAAATTTTAGATTTATTACTTATTATTATGGCAAAATTTGACAGCTATGAAGAAGTGCTCTTATAAGAGTTAACAATTACGTATGAATTATATCCAGGTGCACAAAAATTGCGCCCGTTATATAGAAACTGTCCTTATGAAGAAGCCCGTTATAGACAACTTTCATTGCATAAGTATGTTTTTAATTCTGGTTTACGTGGTAATAACAAGCAGTATTATTGATTAGAAATAACTCAACGAATGGATTTCGTAACATAATATATTATATTTTGGAAAAAATTTATGCTATAAAATAATGTGACCAAATGCCTAATTTTATAGTATATAGACTAACCACTATTTGAGCCCTAAATCTACTGAAATATTACTGTCAACTGTCTACTATTTTCCCCCAAAATCTACTAGAGCCTGCTTTTTGGCCCCACACTTCTACTGAATCTATTATTATCTGAACAAAATTGAAACTAATTTTTTCAAGCTTTGAATATTATCGCAAATTCGTGTTTGGGCTTTATTTCAGTATGTTTTTTTAATAAGAATTGATATGAATACTGTTCAGTCTTATACAAACAAATGTGAACAAAATTTTAAGTAAGCTATTTTGTTAGCTAAAACCTGTTCAGTTTATTTAAGATACAGTTTCTTGTAATTGTAGCCTGATTTCTTAATTTGTGCCACGAGTGGCATAAACCTTTTTTGCCATGTCAATTTATGCCACAATTATGCCATTTATGTCATGCCACATTTATGTCACCCGTGCAACCCTGGTTCTAATGTGTACATCCAATATTTTTGGTTTTGAGTAATTTTTGACATAAATTGCACTGGAAGGGCGCACTCAAATCTTTGTGAGTTTTTCTGTGGGCAGAGAAATTGCTGGCAGAAGCAAACGACTTTGAGCAAAGGCTGCAATTATGCGGTCTTTCTCCAGTGTGGTTTCTAATGTGTGCATTCAAATTTTTTTTGGTTTTGAGTAATTTTAGACATAAATTGCACTGGAAGTGCACACTCGAATCCTTGTGATTTTTTTTATGGGCACAGAAAGTGCTGGCAGAAGCAAACGATTTTAAACAAAGATTGCATTTGAAAGGTTTTTCTCCTGTGTGTGCTCTCACATGATTTTGAAGAGACCCTGGATGGGACAACGATTTTAAACAAAAGTTGCACTCAAAAATCTTTTCTCCCGTATGAACTCGCATGTGAGCCTTGAGCTGGCATGTATAGCGATATAGTCTTGGGCAAAGCGTGCACTCAAATGTTCTTCGACTGGATGCCATTTACATACACACAACACAAGTTGTTATGAGGTCGTAGTCGAAAGAATTCAACACAGCTGACAGACAACAATAGGAAAGTTGTACAATTGTTATACTATCAGCGCTGAAAATTTTAACGCACACTTATTTATCTTATCGCAACTTTAACGTTTAATACTCTGTTTTTATGTTGTATTTTATTCTGTTCAAAGTGCAGCGTGTAATAATACCTTTATAACAGTGTAGACATCCCTGTAACCGGATATTTTATTGTGAGTTTTGAGTAGCAAACTGTCTCCAACTAGCTTCGCCGCGATCCAAACATCTGGATATGAATAAGTGTAAAGAGAAAGTTGATGTTTATATTGGAATAAATCCACTCAAATTCTCAAATTTATGTTACTACAGCTGCTACACTACTATAGGAGAATTTTAAAGCTGGGTATGCACATATGATGTGTAAAACTTTTTGAGGATTTATTTTTGACAGTGTATAAAGTATTCCTAAAAAATTCCATGTGAACAACAGCAGGCTTGAAAATATAGTGAAGTTTATTGAAATGGATCTGCCAAAGGTACATACATACTCCGGATAAAAATAATATTTACTTTCTAATTCTGAGCTTATGTGTTACTACGTATGTATGCCTGCAGTGTATAGTCTTTCCTTTATTGTCAAGTTATAATTTTCATCATGACTTCCAGGCGTACGCATTTGTATCTACAGTCGACTCTCTCTATAAGAGCACACTATAAAGACCATGATTTGCGCTCTTATAAGGGTACGCTGTTATAGGG
>JAQGAK010001244.1:0-37027 GCA_034696945.1 Lipothrix lubbocki | reverse complement strand
ATTAGTTTTAGCTATTTTCGGGTTTATCTAAAATAGTACGGTTCTGGGCTCTCCGAAAAGGTCTGAAATTACTGATAGTATTAAATATTTGAACGAGTAACGAAAAAAGAAATATTGGCATTGCTCTTTAATATAGCATTCATTGGTAATTGGTAGGTGTGCCTTAATTACAAATCACTGGTGGAATTTTTGTTTTTAATTGATAAAAATAAAAACCATTCAAACATTAAAAGGATTACTGAAATCAGAAATCCAGCGGTGAGAATTTCAAAAGCGAATAAACTATGTTCGAAATGTATTGGCGTAACAAATTTTTTGTCGACGTCTAAACAAGTCGCTTCATCCAGTTCCGCTTTGGTGAAGTGGTAACGAATAAAGCCACGTTCTATTAACAGGATGGTTCTGGAATATTTCATCCATAATCAGGAATAAAATAATTATTGCGAAAATAAAATCGAGCTGCATAAAACTAAATAACGAAGCTTAATTAATTTCTATAAGTTCAAAAAATGCGAATACCTCTGTGTAAAAATTTCCTTGAGTGGCGAGCGTTTTTTAATAAACATTCCGTCCTTGATCGGAGAATCGTTCTCAGTTTTTAACTTGAGGACTTTGCAAACTTCTTCTTTTGTTGCATTATTGTCTAGCGCCAGTTTTAGCAGACCGTCGCTATTATAAATGAAGGCATAACGTTTGTCCTGAGATTGCGAGGTGATCTTTAAAATTCCGTCAGAATTGTTGACGAATACCGAAACCGAGTTATTCATAACGGTTGACAAAACTTTGGTGTCCTGCTTGGTTAAACGGTAAAATATAATTTTATTCAATGAAATAAATGATTCAATGCAATAAATTTTCCAGTAAAATTTATTTTGCCACTATTTGATTATGTTTTTAATGTAAATTATTAATAATAAATGATAAATACATTTTATATTAATAATTTAAGATTAAATTCAAATTCAAATGGAATTTCGTAAATTATATTTTGTGAGAAAATTAAGTTGCACTTACGCTTATAAAAACTTGCGCATATTGTGGTGCAATAGGATTGGTGAAAACGGTGTAGCCATAGCTAAAGAAATCTTCAAAGGTGTTGATTACTGGTGAAGGTGCTGACATTGTTGCGACGAAGGACGCAGTGTAATACATGTAAATCAAGCTGCTCACGGAGATTGCAGTGAAGCATAGGACCTGAGCTGAGAATTGAGTGGGGAAACATATCCAACCTGTTCATCAATTATTTAAAAAATACTTTAATTCGTACTCACTACCAATGGACGTTTAGTAGATAATTATTATAAATAAATATTTTAATCAATTTTTATAGCTGAATGACTTAAAATTAATCAGATAATGTACCTTGAAGAGAAACGGCTCTAACAATATAAAACCCCGCGCTTAAACAAGTTTGATAGAATGTTTTATGATCGGACAGGCCGTAGTGTATAATTACAAACGAAACTCCAATTAGAAGCCACATTAGCGCTAATCCCATCCACACGCTTGACTTTAGTGGCATAAGCAAGAAATTCTTCGTTCTGAATGATGGCTCGCGGTAAAACACTAGGGCGCTAACAATACAAATTTTTTCATTTAAAAAACATAACATTTCTATTTATTTAATTATTATTATTATTTAATTAATACTTAATTATTATTTAAATACTATTTAAAATTTATTAGCTTGTATATAATGAACATACGGACTCGTTGAAATCGAAGGAAGGAAGCACATTAGTTTGGCGCGAAAGTCGAGCATTGAATTTTTTGAAATCGAAATGTCTCCCTCGCCATTATTTACCTGCTCTCCCATTCCAGAGAGCCTGGGTCCGTCTGGAGTTTGAACTAATTTTGCCCAACCTTTACCAGCGATTGGAAATATTCTGTAAATAATTAATAATCCTTCCTATAATGAAGATTTCACAAATCACGTATTTAGTAGTCAGAAAAATGCCAGTTGGGGTAATAATTCCTTAAATTAATTATTTAAAATAAATTAATGCATTAATTAACTATATTATTCGGGGGAAATAGATTTCAACCTAAAATTCAGCATTTTTTGTAGGTCAGATAGCACGTGAACATATGCACCTCCAAGTAATCTGACGTTTCCCTTGTCATCAATTATGGCATGAGTCGTTGATCTGTAACGGTCGTCTACCTGGAATTTCGCAAATTATAGTCCTAATTAGATTGATTAACAGACGTAGATAAATGGAAAACAGGAGCAATTATTTAATTTGTTGTAAAAATAATATTTTAAATAATTTTTAAATGAAATTGAAAAACTTTCAATTACCTGCACTACCACGTTCAGCTTTTCTCCATTAAAATCCGATCGTCGCACGGCTAACCTCGTTAAATCTATCAACAGATCTTCGGCCGTAATATTTTTATTATTAAAATTTCCGCTAACAATTTTCCGAAGAAACGTTTGGTTAATAATTTTATAGAGTTCGAATATATCCCATTCTGAAAAATTAAAATGAATTATATCTCGCAAATTCGAAGATCCCATTTTCTTGATTACAAAATAAACATGGTTCATCATATTAATATTCCATTTCGTTCCAGTGAATAGGAAATGCTGCTCCAGAGAATGGAAATCTAATAAAGAGAATTGCACCGTAATGTCAATAAACGTAATCACAGCTGTGTAATCCACAGTTGTTTTCAGTATTATTTCATTGTTAACCATAAAATCTTCGAGCTTTAAGGACGACAAATGAAACCATTGAACGAATATATTGTTTTGGATTAGATCCAATTCAATTAAATAGTCTTCAAGCACGTTTGAAGTTTCATTTAAATTTTGTAATGAGATCATTGTTACTTTTGAATTACCCGTGAAGTGATTTAAAACGTCCACATTTTTAAACGCTGGAAATTCAATTTTAGAATTTATGGAATTGCACAGGAAGATAATAAGGAAAAAATTATTTAAAAATTTTGACATTTCCGTGTCCAGACTTATCTATTCAAATTAACGGCGTTTTTTTGTATTAATTATGGATTTTAGCTGTTGTGTAAGTTACTAGTACTTTCTCATTAATTCTGATGGTTTCCATTTGTTGTATATATACATACCTATTAGCATTTCACAACTTTAAACAAGAAAATAATATTTGCAAAGGAATGTCCACAGTTATGAACAGACTTTGCACATACAAATTGCTTCCACCGATTCGCTTTACTGATTGTGTGAGCTTGTGTAAACACATTAAACATTATCGATCGATCTGACTGAACATTGATATTATTTTCATGCCTTTCGGGTTAAGAAAACATTTATTGCTTTTAGTGGATTCAATTATTCCAGAAATGTTATTGCAAATTTCTAGTAGAGATGACAAAATCGATTCCAATATGTACGAATGTGAAGTAATAAAGTATAAGGGCAATACAAGAAATTTTGCTTGCAAATATACATACATACAAACATATAATTTCTTTTAAATAGAAACTCTTTATAAGGGCAACCTGTATAGCGGTAAAATTTGCTCGTCATTAAACATGCTCTTATTGTCAACGTCATTCTTGTAGATATATCTCTGGTTAATTCATATTGATTCAAATCATGTTACATTTTCTTCTAATGATAAGAATCCCCACAAATGTAAGAATTTATTATTTATGAAACACAATTATAAAATAAATTGTATGCAGCTCAACTTAACTAAATGTAATGTATAAAATTATCAGAGTTGGTTGAGGAATTACAGTGAGCTAGGAATAATGAACCAGGGGAATTTTCAGTAAATATTTTGCCTGAAAATGTTCAACCAAAATTATTTGAGCCAATTTATGCCAGGCCTTATGCATTTTATTACCATTTCAATTACAATAATGAAAGGATTTCATACGCCTGAGTTAGTAATTAAAGTATTTTTTAAACTTCTTCCCATATAGACTTTTCGTAATTTATTTCTATTATGATTTATTTTCTTCTAAATGATAAGAAACCCAAAACGCAAAATTGTATTTAGCACTAAACTAAAATGTAAAATAAATAAATGAAATTGATTGAAATGTAATTAAGAATGTACTTGTAGTATAGTAGTTATTGTAATTATTTCAATATGTGTTAAATTCGAATTCGAATAATTATATGAATTATTTTGGATGGAACTCCCATGAGTATGTATATTTATTTGTGTCAGTAAAATGAATTACTTGTATTATTTTGATTTTGTAATATTTATATTTATTGACTATACGGAGATGCTTCTTCTTGTTTAGCGAAAATCCTTAAAACTGGTTATTGAACAAGAATTCTGCTCGACAAAATATATAAATGCTATTTCTATGAAATGATGTGTTTGCAGACCAGCACTTCAGCATAAGAAAGTCGATAAATCTTGATTCCATCATGCAGAAGAAACTATAGAGTTCATGCTGATTCTCGTTTTGCTGGGAGGATAAAAAATTTGCATAATTACTGGATCCGGATTATATATACTCATAGTTGATTATCCAGAAATTTAAATATAGCTTGGGAAGTGTGTCAACACGGAATTGTATGTAAATACATACTATATACTTAAATATAGTATTGTCGGTGACGGATGTTAAAGTAGCAATTTCTGTGATGGAGAGATAGAAATTGGTACTTTAGGATCTTTAGCCGACGATATATACAGGATTATTCCATTAAAATCAGAAAAGCAAGTTCTATAAACTTTTCAACGAAAATATATATTTCCTGTGACAGCATCTTTGTATCAGACAATCTTAAGCAATCATTCAGGAACTAATGTCAGAAAAAGTTTATAGTCAGAAGCAATAACGCGAAAGCGAAAAGCACATGGTAGGTTAACTTTTTAACCTTCGCGAGCTACATATGTGTATGAAATGAGCTTGACAGTGGAACAATCAAGGTGGACCTTGGGTAATTTGGGAGTGTAACAGTCCCATCCTAATTTAAGGATGTTAACATCCAACCTTTTCTATTTATGGTACTTTCAGCATTTTCCGCCATAAATTGTGGCAAATCATTTCTCACATGCAAATGCACTTGGAACACACGAAGGACTAAAAATGCAACAAATGTTAGTCAAAGAAATGTGAATATACTGCCACGTAATTAATTTGCATTTGTTTTCCATTTTAACTCAAACAAATTCGAATTAATTTTGGAATAAATTTTATATTGTGCGCATTCTGTATTTGTTTCATGCTTTCTTGCTTCATGTTGTATTAAATTTTTATTATTTTTATGTTATGTATTAATTTTGTACTATTTTTGTGTTAATTTTGTATTAAATTTTTTTCATTTTTATGTTATGTATTAATTTTGTACTATTTTTATGTTAATTTTGTATTATTTTTATGTTAATTTTGTATTATTTTTATGTTAATTTTGTATTATTTTTATGTTATTTTTGTATTATTTTTATGTTAATTTTGTATTATTTTTGTGTTAATTTTGTATTAATTTTGAATTGCTTTGATATTAAGTTTGAATTTATTTTTTATTTTATTTTGAGTTCATTTTATTTATTTATTTTGAAATTCTTTTATGCTTTCTTTGCATTTATTTGTATTAGTTGCACTTGGAATTTAATTCACAATATTTACTTGTTGCTGCATTTGTATTTAATTGAATTGACCTGCTTGTGCATCGATTATGATGATGAAGCCCTTCAAATGCACTTGATCCGCTTCTGTAATTGTTCAGGAAGGAAGATTTAAAATTGGAATTTTTACTGCACAAAACATGCTTGGAAGTAAAATTCTTTTATTCACTTTCATGTTCGATATTAAAAGGATTTATATTCACAAAGAAAAATTTTAAAGAGGGTACATATTTTTTAAATGTTTTCATGTTGGCAATAATTTTTACGCGTAATTAAATCGTCGCTTCTTTTCATGCAATCAAACCTGTTATTAAGGCATCAGCAGTGTGACGCATGAAAAAATTAACGTCTGTGTGTACATAACGACAATAACACACGGACTAAATGATCTGTAATAATTTCGCTTTGAGGAAGTGTCTGTTACTGCCCAACTATATACTACAACGTTACTTCAACAATGAAGACTCTCGAGTGGAAATGTGTATTTATTTATTGGATCGTGTCATTATTCCTTCAGCACTGACTTGAGCCGCACCGCTTAGCAAATCGTGGAATTTTTAAGTATTGAGTTTTGGCAAATTATAAGCATTTTATTTACGATTGAGTGTACATTGAATTGCTTGCTGGGAAGACGACTTTTGAATATTACAATTTGCAGTTATAGTTGTGTTTTCCATTTGTTACTGCTATTGTCAGTATTCGTAAAATACTTTGAAAATTCAAAATGTTCCAGTTTTTGATTGCGTGTGTTGTTTTAATGTCAATAGTTTTGATTGAACCGGAAATTCTGGGTTGGAATATGTTCAAGAAAAAGAAGCTACCGGGTAAAATATAAAATACAGTCTATATTATTTTCATTTTATTTAAATTAATATTTAAATTGTTTTAAATTTCCGTAATGTCAAGATTTTATTTACAACTGATTGTTTATTTCAATTTTTTATTTAATATTTAATTATGTATAGTGGAGACTCGCTATAACGGCCCTCTTCATTAGGGCGTCTTTACCCTTATTTTTGTATGTGCAGTATATAGAGACTCCTTATAGCGGTCCGCTATTTATAAGAGCAGATTGACTGCCGTATACATAAATTTCCATAAAATTGTGAGTCTTACAATTAGAAGAGCATTCATTTATATTGGCCAACTTTTTATTTTTATCGGGTGTCGTTATAAAGAGTTTCCGTTGTAGTTTTTTTTTTTTTTTTTTTTTTTTTAAATATTTTTAGCCGAAATGATAATTTTGTTATTTTTATTTGAAGGAATCTCCACTATTTGGGATGTGTTTAAGTGGAATGTACCCTCTTACTGGGGACTACCCAATTACGTAGTGTTAGAAAAAGGACAGGAATTCTTCGGAGCTGTTTTCCAATTCAAGATTGGAAGCAACTGTACCGGTAAAATAGTTTGATATTCCTCAATTATGAGCCTTTATTTGAAAATTTTGGTATAAACAATTGTTTAAAATACAAACTGACGCTATACTAACTATTTTTAAAGAAACTACTTACTACATATGAGAGTAATTAAAAAATTTAATTATTAAATTTGTAAATGGTTATAAGGGGATACAAATTTGTGGTGTAATTATCCTCACGCTAAAACTTTGTATGCGTTCCCACAACAGTTTGAATCTGTAACAGATTCAAACTGTTGACACACATAACACGTGACAAACATAACAACCAATCACCTATCAAAATTAAAGCTATAGTTGAAAATAAACTCACTAGTGACCGATTAATCGGTCGAAACGTTAATCTGATAAAAACCCTTCGTTGGTGAATAGTGATAAGGACATGGGTTTTAATTATATTACAATATAAATTTGTGTTTAATAAATCCAGTTGCCATAAACGATTTAAACTTGGCAAAGAAAATAATGTCCTCGTCCGACTGGCAAAATCGTCTTCCGAAAGGGCACGTCATATTCGAACGCTCGTTCAAAGAACCTCTGGGAATATTATTCGGTAATGGAAGGACTTACACAGCCTTACGAGACTTCACCGCTAGGACGCTCTCCAGTTTGGGATTCGGCAAGGGAACGAGCATGGAGCCTGTCATTGTGAACGAAATGGACGAAGTTGTTGCCAAATTGCAAATGTTGGCTGACCAAGACGGAGTATTCTCACCTCACGGATTTTTTCATATCTCAACTCTGAACATTCTTTGGAATTTGATTGCTGGGAGTAGATTCTCTCATGATGATCCGGAACTCCAGGAACTCCTAAAATACTTTTACGAGTGGAATCGGAGTTTTAATTTGGGAGCCACTCCTCTACATTGCTTTCCTTGGTTGAGGCACATTCCGAAGTTGACTGAGCATGATGCTTGGGTGGTTGGACATGCCAAATTTGCGGATTTTTTCAAGGTAAACATTATTATGAAATTTTTTTATTGTACAATTTTTAATTTGTAAAATTAATTTTTAAAATAGTAATTTAATTAGTTAAACTAATTTAAAGAAATAATAATTTAATTAATTTAGCCAAAGAAACATTAATTCATTAAATTATTTTTTAAACCTATAGTTATTTAACTAATTTTATTTAATATTAAATTTTTTACTTAGAAAATCATGGTGAAGAGATTAGCCGATAAAAAGTATTTAGATGAGCCAAATGATTATATCGATCATTTCCTCCGTGAGATGGCCATTGCACGAGACGGCGCGGTTTTCAATGGTATTTCTTAATTGATTTTCGTACTCTAATGTTTTGAAATAAAAAGTTTAGAAACGAGTCAAAATAAGAAATTTTTTAAGCGCAAAATTTGCAAGGAAAACATTTATTTGGTATACCTGCAGAAAAACAATTCGTTGTCACATGCACAGATCTGTTCATGGCGGGAGCAGATACGACAAGTAATACATTTGAATACGCTATATTATTCATGGCGCTGAATCCGGATATACAGAAGAAGGTGCAGGAGGAAATTTATGACGTCATCGGAATGGAGTGTTCCCCATCTTTGGTTTTCAGAAGCCGGTAACATCTACAGTCCATTATTTAAATGCTATAAATTAATTAGTTCCTGAACTAACAAATTCAATTGTATTATTACACGCCGTACATTCCTTGGATTTAAATAAAATTTTCCAAATCCACTTGCGCAGAATGCCGTACACAGAAGCCACAGCAGCGGAAATATTTCGTCACAGTTGCGCCGTTCCAATTACAGGCCGGTGCCCGTTAGAAGATATGGAAATAAATGAATGCCCAATTCCAAAAGTGAGTAAAATATTCATATCTATATTATGACATTTACATGACATAAGCGTATTTCAACTTTTCTTTAGGGTATTTATTAATTCAACATATTTTTCTTAATTTATTTCAGGGCTCTTTAATCGCTATTAATATCCATGGTATCAACAACAGCAAAGATGTTTGGTCTGATCCAAAAAGTTTTCGGCCCGAAAGGTTTCTGAGTCCTGAGGGCACAATTATTAATCAAGAAAAGATTTTACCGTTTGGATACGGTAAGTTTGTATTATTATTACAAATTTTGTTTGATATTTATTTGTATTTCTTGTATTTAGGTACTTTAAGTTTTGGATTTTTTGAGGATTTTTTAAATGTATTTTTTCGTATTTGATTTTTTGAATTTATTTCCTTGTATTTGTTTGACATGTTTACATAGCCTCCATAAAACTGTTGAAATTCCAAAATTAAAATAAGTACATAATTTATTTAGGAAAACGAAAATGCCTAGGCGAAGCAACAGCCCGCAACACATTTTTCCTATTCTTCACCGCTATGCTTCAAAAATTTACATTCGAGATTTCCTCCAGCCATCCCCCGCCATCGCTGGAGGATGTTTGCGGCCTGTCGAGAGCTCCGAAGCCTTATTTTGTTAAAGTCAAAACAAATCTAACAACATCATCGTAGCTTGTAAATAATAATTTAAGTATCTCATATACATATGTAAATTACTTTGTTTTTGTTTATCTACTTTTTATATTACAAATACTTGTTATGAATATTATTTATGGAAAACCATAATTATTATAACCTTACCATAGACTATATTTCAGCTATATGAAGGTGTTAATCGATTAAAACTACTTCGATTTAGTTACGCGGTGGTATAAGCTTTAATGAAGCAATAACTCCCAGCAAGGTCAGCGGACTGTTCCAGTTTTGTCGACAATAATAAAAGATTGTCATTAAGTTAATCCAAAGCAGCTTCCCGATTGTTCTTAATTTAGTTTTTTTTCATCATTTTTTCAGTAAAATCAAACTAAACATGATCCTTGTTGTATATTACAGTATATTACTATTGTAAACGACACTGGTTTTTCATGCGTCAAAGTGGGTTTACCTATACACAACACAGCATACACATAAATGGATGGGAAATATATAAAAGGGAATGTTGCTCACCTTGAACTTCCAAATGATGCATCATATAGATCTTATTATTGTTGATTCCTAATGGCGATTTATGTAAGAGAGAACATACTGATCAAATGAACAGAAATGAAATTTTTATGCAACAGATTAAGTATATAGATGAGCAGGTTTTTATATTCAAAGTTAATCGAAGAATAATCATGATGTAGGAACTCCGTAAATAAAAATACCTTAAACATGTAAACAAAACACCCAACAATGGGAGAAATTTGCATAGGTAAATAGAGTCAACAGACAAGGAGCAACAGAAGAGCGAATCTTCCCAAACTTTCTATGTACATACATACATACATACATATTACTATATTTAGATCTGAACGTGCGTACTTTTAGGAAATAATATTCCTGCAATCTCCAAGAAATTTAATACATATTCGGTCTATACATTGAAAAGTTTCTCTTAAATTTGGCATTTCCGGTTAAACGAAATCTAATAAGGAAATCCTTTAAACCAATTTGGGAGAAATTACTACATTAGTATTATTTATAATTTCTTTTCAATTCTGTAATAAGGGGCGCAGTAAGCGAAGGCAGAAACACGTACATGGATAAGTTAATTTAAAAATAATTGCACCTTAAAAATGTAGAGTAAAACCTCTGCATATGGGTACCCTATATACAGTGACAACTCGCTATAACAGGTATCTTTATAATTATTGTAGACTCCCTCTAAGGGCCGCAGTTTTCTGTCCTACAAATATATTCTTTTTTAATTTTTGACTTTTATACCAGAACTTCTTTATAACGGTCAAATATTGCAGATTGATAGTGTGTCATTATAAAGAGTTTAGAATTTTACGTATAGTGGAGACTCGGTATAGCAGTCCTCTTTAAATATACAGGTTCGATATTACGGCAGCTATGTATTTTTCTGCTGTAGAAATAATTTTACATCTCAATTTGACGCTTAAAAAGAGCACTTCTTTATTACGGTTTTTATTTTTACTGTAAACCTACAAAATGTGACCGTTATAATGAGTCATTTAAGACGTCTTGTAAAAGCCAAAATTTCATTTAAATTTATTTTTGCGGCAAAAAAGTTTTTGCCATTATAGAGAGTCTGCTCTTATAAAGAGGACCGTTATACCAAGTCTTCACTGTATCGAGTTTCCTAAAGGGTACATATAAGCAGATGTAGCCAACGAGAGCCGCTGAAGGTGGAAAATTGGAAACAGAATCGGCGAGCCGATGTTGACGTAGGCTGGGGCACGGCACACTGTATAGCTTCCGTGGTAACTTCCTTGTGTTAAACGTGATATAGCCTTTAACGTTTAAAAATACTTCAAGTATTTAGTTAAGCGACGCCAAGCAGGCTCATTAAGCAAACCAACAAGATAAGCGGTGTTTCCAGTTTTGTCTACTGCTTAGCGGCAACCACTTTTACAGACAAGAAAAGTTTGTCATCAAATCCATCCCAAGCATATAGTTATCCGATTTTTCTTGATTTCGTTTTTTGCATGTTACTTATTATTGACTTCCATAAATCACTTAATTTTTGTGTCAATAATATCTCTACATGTCTTACGTTATTCCTGAACTATAAATAGCAGCAGTGGTTGTTGATGCGTCAAAGCGCGTTGATCTACAGTTATAGCACAAAAGTGGGAATGTGGGAAATAAATAAAAGGGAAATGTGGCCGACCTTGGATTTATAAACGATGAACCCCATGGAATTTGTCAATTATTCCAAATAA
This sequence comes from Lipothrix lubbocki, assembly GCA_034696945.1. Taxonomy (NCBI): domain Eukaryota; kingdom Metazoa; phylum Arthropoda; class Collembola; order Symphypleona; family Sminthuridae; genus Lipothrix; species Lipothrix lubbocki. Next base: position 25,339 of record JAQGAK010001244.1, on the reverse strand, counting down.
CAAATATCATTTTATTTATCCACTAATGTAAGTAAACCCATTAAATATTTTACAGAATAATTTAATTACAGACGAGCAATTTTTGTATGTAAGATGCAACTAAAAATAGATATGTTGCGAAGTTTGTAAATACGGAAAATCTTTACGAATTTCAATAAAAACAAATGAACAATAGGCCAAAAGTTTCCTGGTTAAATAAAAATAAACATGTAATTAATTGAATAAGCAGTTTGCACGCACGGCATCTTTAATAATTTTTTTAAACTCTGACGCACACTTACTTAGGTAACAATATTGTCGACAAACATTTACGGTATAACAATAACATATTTACTTTAAAGCGTTATCATATTGTAATATTTCGTTGATTTGTTTTCCGCTTGAACTAAAATTTAACTGGTTTTATTAATTGAGGAACAATTCAGATAAGCGCAGTTGTCGTAAACGAGCTTTATCAGTAGCTTATATTACTTTCTATTTCTGGATGAGCATTTAAAAATAGATAAATTAAAAATAATTAAAGCGTTTGCAGGTAAAAAGTTCAATCCCATGACAGGCAGAAGTCTTATAGTATTAAATTATTGGTAAAAGCATAATTCCCCCAAAATTGAATCTTATGACTACTCTTAAGCTTGACTCTAAGTTTCCAGAATACTTACTATCAATAATAATATCAATAAATAGAATATACTAACAATATTTATTAATTTATTATTATCATAGTTTCCCATGTAATTAATGTATAAAATCAATTTCAAGCTTATTTTTTAATACTACAGCAAGATTGGAGCAGTAAGTAAGGCTGCTCAGGGCAACTCTGGCAGTATTGTTTTATATTAGCAAGTTTGCATTGGCCGTTTAACATTGAATTCTGAATATGTAGTTGATTGATTTCACTCTCTACATACCTATGTATTTTATCTTATCATTACTCGAATCACTTGATTAATTTTTAAAGGCAAATATATTTGTTGCACTAAAGGAAGCGTCTTCGCTTTTTGTAATATCACCTGAGGGATTGCATTCTTTGTTAAATAATTGCACATTTTTCTGACGTAAAATATGGGTTTAAAATCTTCGATATTTTTAAAGCAGTTGATTAGAAATATGAAACTGCAATTTTCAAAATAGATTTTGCATCCGTTGTCATAGTTGCCGTCAACCGAATGTTCCAGTGGTCCAACGTTTGTTTTCCATCCTTTGCCTATAGTATTTTATTAAAAATTATTGTTTTTATAAAGAATAATAATATGCAAAATCATAATAAATATTAATAGTGTATTTTATACATAATAAATTAAATGTGTAAGCAACAATGAATTGAAATTAATGCGAATTGCGCCACATATGTAAGTACCTTAGCATGTAAATAAGGTCGGGTCTTCCACTCTTCGTACTTCGTGAAAGAATCTATTGTAGCTTCTGTAACTTCCGCAAAAGCTGGCAAGAATCCCAAGGCAAATTCGTTGTCATCAGCTATGGTAGAAACTACACAGGCCATTCTGAGGTCAATTCTTTCGAAACGATAGGAGAAGATTACTTTTGTTGATCTGCAATTATTTGAACAGGAATTTTTATATTAGAAACATATTTTAAGTTGAAAAAATTCTAACAGATTTAATTGATATTTGGTTTTTAATTTGTTTATATTTTCATATTATAATTTCTTTTTTTTTCTGTTCTAAAATTTTGATTAAATTCACTCAATTATTTACAATTTAAATAAATATACTAAATGACAACTTACTTCTCACCAAAAGCATAAAACATTTCGCGCGTAAAAGGTGGAATCTCCTGAGGTAGAAGTGTGAATTCGGACGCTGATTGAATATGCCACTTGAAGTCCTTCAGCTCTACATTTAATCTGTTTTCTGATTGGCCAAGAAGTTAAAAAAATTAAATTACAAATTTTATTTCAAATATTATTTTAATTGATCTTGTTTTAGCATTTTCATTTCAAAGCACACTGAAACTAAACAAAATTATATACAAAATATTTAATACATACTCTGTATTTACCTATTAAAACCACGAACCCATCTCTACCCCCAAAAATGTTATTGCAACAAGATGATGTTGGAAAGGTGTAACCATCTTTAATTGGCTTTATAAGTAATTTCATCCAAGGCAAGGGCTCCGTGGGTACCCGTTTCATAATATTAACACGGACCATCGTGGTGTCATTATCCTTCCACACGCTTACCATGGCAGCAAGTATGCCATTTACAGCAATTTTTGGACTTTTTTCGTCCTGGAATGTAATTTTATAATTATTTAAATTTTCATTTTTATTCTTTCATAACTGAATTCTGTTAAACTACTTTTTACTCTATAATTTTTATATAAAAACTAATAATAATTCCCACAAAATTACCCTGCTAAATTCAAAATCTGTCGATGAAACTTTCAGGTTACTTCTTGTAAACATTTGGTCATCAATAGGGACGCCAGTCGGAGTAAATGCCAGTCCGAAATATCTTTCCCAATATTTTTTATTAAAAAAGGACTCCATGCGGATGGTTAAGCAGCTGCCGGTGGTGGAGATTTCGTATGAACACAATCCTTTGACGCCGGAGTCGTGGCTAAAAATAAATATTATCAATCCACTTTATCTGTTAGTAAAGGAAAAAGCAAAGTGTGTTAATAAGCCTGAACATTACATTTATAATAAAAATATAAAGTTAGAAAACAATTTATGAGTTTTCTAAATTAAGAAAACTAATTATGCTTTAAGAATTAATTACAGCTGATATAAAATGTAAAGTTTGAATTTACGTTTTATATAAATTACAAATTAATATTTAAATTTCAATCTCATACTTTCCCATATAAAAGCAAGCCACCTCCCTCATCCCTGGATTTATTTGATCCGCTAACATCCCAAAGGTTGAGCCGGTTTGCAAATATATTTGAGGCCATTTAAAGTAGAAATCAGATTGATTCACTTAATATCAGCAAAAATACGAAATTAAATTGTATTACAAAATATGTTATCTAAATTAATAATTATAGTATTTTAAATTTACTTAATTTCAAATTGTAAGTTAAAATCAAGGGGGAATTTTGAAACTACCGAATTCCAATATTACAGGTAATCTCCCCTCCAGAATCTTTGACGGAATCCGATCTTTCCTTGAATAATAATCATCAGGATCCAACATACGCGGTACGGACATCCCGAAGGATTCTGTAAGAAGCATTCCTGACGGCAATGGGCGCGGAATTATCTTCGCTAACCCCGACAGCTCCAAAATTCCCTTTTCAGTAACATCTCCCTGAATTCCTTGCAACGTCTTTCCGTCAACGACGGTTCGGAGTCGTCGGTCCATCGTGCAGAATAAATAAATCCAATGTTTCGTCCATTTTCTTTGACTTTTAAAAAGAATTTCGGATTCGTCCGGTCTGAAATAACGATGTCCTCTATTCAAAGCTTCTAATGCTTTCAGAAATTCTTGTTGGAGGTTGTGGATCCCTTTGATGTTTGTGTTTACAGATTTCAATTCTGTCAATACTCCTGCAGAATTTGTTAGGGAAGATTCGTCTTTATTTATTTCCAGTTTATCTTGTTCTTTATTTAAAAATAGATTCAGTGAATCTTCCTGGACATCAATCCCAAGGGATTTTTCATACTCAGTGGGTTCTCTCCATCCAAATTTTTGGTCGGAATTTTTAGAATACTCATCCATATTTTTTAATAAATTGGTTACCAACCTGTAAAATAAATATTTTAATACATTTAAATTAATAACGCATTTTTTAAAATGTTCTTTAATTAATTTACCGAGGAATAATTCCGATTTATTATTAATAATTTTATTATAAATAAAGTTACTTTTGTACAAAATGTTGTAGTAGGATATAATGTAAATATGTGAAAATTAGTAAAATACCTTTAATATAAACCTAAATGAAGTAAATTAAACAATAAACTGCGAACATTAAAAAATAACAAACAACAAAAATATACAAATTCATCAGAAACTTGTTGCTGTTAAAAATTTGCTTGCAATGGCAGTGGCAAGCCATGAAAATAAAGAGCGGGCGACCGCTCCTTTGCCATTAATGCAATTCAAAGTTGGCGGTCTCTTCAAGGATTTATTTTTATTCTCTACATATGCTCCAATAAGCAAATTCTTTTAAGCAAGGATAATGCACATTAAGAGCGTCTAAAAACAATGGCCGCAAGTTGGAAAAATTGATTACTAGTTGTTTTGTACGCATCCTTTTTAAATTATTGATGGAAATGTGGCAGATTATATCAGTTACTATTCTCGTACAAAATGTTAGAATGTTAAAATATAGGAGCATTGACAGATCCTATATGTAAATTGTTTGGCGATGGAGTGAGAGCTTCGTCAGCCAGTATTTTTATATAATGGGGTCGTAAAAAAGTGGATGCAGGAACTACGTATGGAGCTAGATTAATTTATTAGCAGAAGGCAAAATGTGAGATGAGTAAAAGTAGAAAATTAGCAAAGCTATCACAAAACAATGAAAAGTAATTGAAGCAGATTCCAAAAACAAAAATATTTTGAAGAGGACCGGTCCAACCTTAATCCAAAAATATCATCTTCAGTCAGCATCGCTGTCACCGTTGAGATGTTCTGTAATCTGAAGGCGTCCTAAATAGGTTTTTCGGGGATAAGAGATTATATATCTGTACTAATGATGGCACTTGTTTGTGCAACCTGTCGCACCTGAAAAAAATCAGCCCCTTTTCCAAATACGTCTCGGTCAATTGGCAAGCTCTGACTAACTCGGTACACATTCGATTTCTGCATTCAAGCTTTCACTCATTTTCTCAATGCATGACTACTTCAGAGTTCAGGTGAACATCGTCGCGCAAGTACGATCTTTATTTGGAATATGCTTTCATGCTTTGAATAATTTTCCCCGACTAATTGAATGACTACATTTTTACAACGATAATATTAATGATGTATAGATAATTATATGGCGTAACTGTAAATCAAAGCTTCACTACTTCTATGTGACATACTACAGTGAATGTAGAATTATTGTAGCAATTTTTCAAGAAATACATTCTCAACTGTAATACTTTCATGAGACATAGAAATCCATTTGTAATATTCAGCTAAGAAGTCCGGACTACTTTTTTGAAGTGGCAAATTATAATCTAGAGTTGCTGATTAAATTTTTATTCTCTTACATAAATGATTCCAAAGTAGCAATACATATGCGAGTTATTATTACGTATAACAATGCATCAGTAATAGTAATACTTAATTTAACAACTTATTTACTTACCGACTCCTACAGCAAACAATCCCATCTACCTTTCTTATTGAATATAATTCGTTTTTGGAATACTTCCCTCAAAACAGTTCATTTATATTGTAAAATACATACATATATTACATACTCCTAATCGTACAAGTTTTCACAAATACTTCAGGTATTTCGACAAATACAAGGCCGGGCATGTTTTTACCCTAGGCTTGGTTTCAATTACTGTAATTACAAAGTAGTTCATATCGCTATATATTTTCTCCTCTGTTATCTTGTTCAAAGCAGTCCGGACTGCTTGCAGATGTAATTCACATTAAAAAATTGATACTGAAATTTTTACTCCCATTGGTAACTATTTGCACAACGTCTTGGTTTGGGCTTCAACCATGGTGGCAGATCGTTCTTTTCCAAATAACTGTACCATTTTTTCCATTTGGTCTTCAATACGACTTTAGCAGTCTCGGGGTGCCTCTGGAGGTATCTTCTATAATCATGGGAACAATGTTTCCTATAGCATTGAGTGTACAGGTGACCGAAATTGCCACAAGTGAAACATTCGATCGAGGTCATTTTCTCCCACTTCTTAATCCCTTCGTTTATAAGGGCCGTCCAAATTCTACTGCGTTTAAATAAAGGTGAATCCTTTCCCTCGTTTGCGACGCCTTCAAGAAATGCACTCTCCGTGGTTGGCTTCTCCACAGCCATCCAGAGTAGAGTTTGCATACAGCAGACGTCTTCAGGTCGTCGGTCGTAGATCATGGCTTGTTGTTTGCGATGCTCCCACAATAGTTTTGCCAGGTCGACGTCATCCCCTCCAACTTGCACATAGTCGCTCCATTCATAAAATTCCCTCAAATCTTCTTCAAAATTTATGTCGCGATCTTCGATAAAATCGTCTGCTGATACTCTAACTTTAACTGGGTCGACCCCCAATCTCTGCAAATGTGGACCTGGCACCCCCCAACACTGCAATATGCATTTATAGCGTTTATATATTATACATAATTTCGTAATAACAGTTTTATGTCAAAAAATAAGACCGGTCTCATTGAAAACATTACGAATGCAATAATCACTTACTGCTGCTTTAATAATCAACCAAGCCTGATAGAGGTAATGGACGTCTTCTTGCATGTACATCACCAGCTCGGGAGTTTGCAGTCGAGTGAGGTAATCACTTCTCCATTTCATGTTCGTATCACTCGACCATTCAATTCGTTTCCTTAAAATATCTTCCATGACATTACGGTAACATGGGGTTTGTCGGAGGTCATTCAACTCAACCCAAAATGTTTGGACATCGAAGACTCCCGTGAGAAATATTCCACAAAAGCGGCGTAGAAATATGACATCATTTCGACACCCGAACATAACCACAATTCTGCTCGCATCCCCAAGATAGGCCCGCAGGGCCAACTTCCGCCAGTCATTTAAGGAATGAAAGTCGATGAGGTAATCGCCGATAAAAGTTCCGAGTTTAAGCCAAACCATAGAACCTGTATCAAAACGTACATCATTAATTTACAAAGCAATGCAATCGTATTTGTGCGCCAGTAATTCTGATATCACTCATGAATACATACGTTCAACCAATATAAACTAAAATTTTACCTAAATACGACGCTTTGTCGCAACATTCCAAGGTAACGGCGAGTTCATTGACGCTTTCAAGGTCTCCCATCATTATCCAGAATGTTTCTTCATTATCAACAACCAACGGGGGATACCTAATTTTTTGTCCCTCAAACAGGCCGACTTGCTTATTAAGGACATCTTTGATTAACCAAGATTCCACTTCTTTCTTGTTAGGATGAACAATTTTCACTTCCCCGACTCCGAAGTTCATTCGCCGTCTTTCCAAGAGAGGATCTCCACTTAGGTCGGAAGTCCGTATTCGGTAAGTAAGACTCCTATCTGCCTCTTTCTCCTCCATTGTTTGCTAATTTCTCTATTTCAACACTATTTTACACTTTTAATCTCAAACACTTCTTTACTGAACGAATGCTTGAACACGACTGATTGGGCTGGTGAAAATACGCGAGGACGGAGCAAAGCTAAACGACCTGAAATCGTTTAATAAAATATTACGGTTGCAAATCGTATTAGACAAATACGATGTTTTGACGTCGTTGCACTTTTGTTAAATATGTACAATTGTATTTTATACACTTGGCTTTAAAAAAGAAACAAAAATAAACTGCCACGTGTTCACTAATTGTGTTTACATATTCGTGTTCTTTTCAATAGAAACGTATTTAGTTCTTCAATCCTCTTATTAATTTCACTTTAAATTCTAATTTCCCAAGTTTACGTAAAATGTTAATTACCAACCAAATGTGTTGGATTAGCCGCTATTCATCCGCCAAATGACCGAGTGTGCAGCCATTTCAAAATTCGCTGTATTAGCAAGTTATTTGGCCGCGCAATACATGTCAACGCTATTAAAATGACGCGGCTGGCAAGTTTTTGTATTGCATTGTGAACATTTTTTTTGCGGGTGGAACCTTTTGTTCACCTAGCGTGCCGAATAAACATACATTTTAAGACAGTCTGTGGTTAATATCTAATTTTATTTTAGATGTGGATCTGCCGAGCGATTGGAATAAATAACGGTTAGTTTCTCGATAAGTAAGGCTAGGAATTCGCGAAAAATGCGACAGAACACAACAATCATAATAGAGTATCCCCGCATGGATAAACTGTTATATTAGACAGCTGGACATCACCAAACCGAAAACATTAAATTTTGAATCCACGAAAAATTCGAATTGTGTACAAATTATATAAAACCACAAAATCCCACGAAATATAAAAATACCCTGCAAAATTTGAGGTCCAGAATTGGTTTTAAAGTTTCTTGCACAAAAACGTCAATTATTCAAGCTTGAAAAAAGATCCACTTAACAGCCCTGAAGATGTTCACAGCAAGTGTACGAAAGCTCGGCAATAAACTTCGAATCAATTAATAAAATAAACCACGTATTCCATTTATTTCTAGAATCTTGAAAAACAAATTTCCAAAAGGTTTTCATGTGATTTTATGACTGAAAAACTTCTGAAAAGGGTAAAAATCAAAAGTAAATTCAATAATTTTTAATTAAATTAAATTGTAAAACAATTATAGCTCGAAGTACAGCTAAACTAAAGGGAAGCAGAGAGAGACCATTGACGAAATCTTGCAAGAAAGCCAGTGTCAAATTCTTTAAAATGTATAATTTTACTTAAATCTCTAACGTCACGAATAAAATCCGACATGAAATTTTGCAGAAATGTTGCATTTCTGCTTTTAATATTGCAATGTTTCTTGATAAAAACTTGTATTTCGTACCATTTTGAATTCTGAACATTTAGTAAACTTGTGTTTTATCATTATTTAATTGTGTTTGTAATTTGGGATGCCAACTAGACCAAAGCCAAAGTATGGAGTGTTCCTGTAAAATAAATGGGTGTACACGGGTCATACAGATTTGGAAATGATCAACCCCGAGCATTAATATGGTTTTGAAAGGATGTTAAAGAGCTAAGCCCGCCACTTTAGATCGACAAGGAAGATGGCTTAAACGACGAGGAATTTATTAATTTCCTAATTATTGGTCAACCTTGGAAGTGCTGAAATGTAGAATTACCTTCTTCGATCTGGATGAAGATGGATGGATACCGGAGATTCCATTTTTAACACTAAAAAAATGTGTATATTATTTCGTGATTATAAATGAGAATGAATTTTAAAGAAAACATATATGGCAGGGCTACTCACTTGATTTCACATAAAGGTCCACATTTTCATTGAAAATAAGCTCGCGGGCCACCAACTAAATAAAATATGGTAACCTCTTTTTATAGAATGTGTATAGAAAAACAACAAAAATTTTTACAACATTATTTGGAATTTTTAACTTTCATCATGTTTATTCCTCCAACTTATTTAATCATTCATAAACGTTTAAAACCATGATAATGTTCCGCGTCTTATCAATGCTCAAGATTGCCGAGAAAGACCGATGTACCCCTGGTCACCCTACAGTTATTTCAGATTCATAAAAGGCACAATTTGATAAATCGCTTGTAGACAAATCAGTTCCAACAACGGTTCTAATTGAATAAATAGCTGGACGTGTGTATTTATATGCTCCTACGAAACGAGCTTCATGCCTAAGATATTAACAGAGTGCTTCAGACACAAATTACGGATAATATTGTCTGTCCAAGTCCGTTCATTTAAATTAGAAACTCAATTTTATGTTGTTTGGTACCCATTACGTTGGTGTTTTGTACATTGATTCAGACAGAAATGTAACGGATTTCATGGAATAATTATTATAGATTCATATAATTATCCATTATGTATTCTTGGCTTACGTGGTTAATTAAAAATCAATATTATTTATTCACAATTGAAGTGCAAGCTTTCAAACAACGTCGTTGTTCATCATCAGGCTAATCAATGACATTATCTATCTAGTTTAAATTTTTAAATGTCATTTTAGAAATTATAGCTTTTAGAATTATACAATTTTTCAAAAAACACTGTTTTTAAATCTAATTTTAGGAATAACAGGTTTCCAAGCATCACTTAGACGATAACATTAGATAGATTCATATGTATGTGGATAGTCAGTGTTCATTTGCAACAAGGTTGTTATTTCACGTAAATGGACTGTAGTAATTTGCCATCATGTACGAATATTTTTTTATTTAAGACGCTATTGTATTTATGCTTCTATAATAAAAGACTAACGTCAATTTTCAGGTGCAATTACTACAACTAGCCAATTGGCTTGATGGATGGTTATTAAAAGGCGGATGCTAAAAATGAAGTCCTTATGACTAAGGTTGTTATCAAAATGACTTTTGCAAGTACGAACATTTATTGGAATTTCATAAATTGACGTCAAGTTTTGTATAAAAAAGTGTGTTATCGCATTAGGTTTCATGTATTAGTTGTTTCGGCTGTGGGCGTCATTCATACAATAATTCCATGAAAGTAGAAGATACAAAATCACCAAGAAACGTAGAAACTTCCATGAAAACCATATCATAAAATTTTTATAGGGGTAATAATTTAGGGTCGATTAGTATTACCATAACTATCGTGGATATTGTATTACAACGTAGTCGTAATAGAAAGACTATCCGTAGCATAATTATGGCTCGTAGGAAATAAACAAAATTTATTGGATATTATGGGAAGTAATTAGTTTATTCGTAATTAAGAAATTCAAATATGACGGTGTGAGCTAAACTTTGATCAAAGTCTTGTGCTTTTAGGAAGGGGTTCATGAAAGCGTTACCGCTACAAATTGGTAAATCACTGTAAATTTTCCAATTAATGAACTTAAAACTGACGTGGCTTGATTTGCTCTCGTAAATTCCGGGACAAAACCAAATAAAATTCACCCATGAGAGCATTCCCCGTTTATATCCACGCAGTGTTACATCATTTACTGATGGCGGCAAATTTGATCCGCAAGATTTTTCAAAATCCCAGGCCACATTTGGGCCCTTACGTGCATCTCGTAAAAGTCACTTATGATTTCTCTTCTTTGTTACTTTTATCGCCGCTTAGGATTCGCTTCGATGAGAGGCGTGGCAGGTACGTTGTTAAACAGTGCCACGTCCTCCAACAGGTATTTTACCTTATTTTACTAAAATTTATTTAAAAAAAAAAACAAAATCCGGCATGGAATTTTACGGAAATGTGATCTTATTAAACTTTCCAGATTTAATATTTTTGATAAAACCAATTATTTTATCAAATTTTGTTGGAAAATCTAATTAAGATTAAAACATATGGTTTGTGTTTTAATTTAGACCGGTTGCTTGATTGTCTTATGCCTAGTCTCAATTTCCATATCAAGAATGCTGCAAGGAGTGTGGAATCAACTATTACAGAACCCGGGCTACGTAGGCGCCTATTTTGATTTTATAAACGGAATTCTCCTCAACAGTTTTTCCGTTACTTTAGTATATTTCGATTGGTTTAGACATGGCGATCTCGATGATTATATTCGGGTTTTGCAAACCAGTCCGGTTATACATCAGCAATTTCAAATGCCCACGTGGAAAGTGAGATAAATAAATTATAATTATTACAAAGTCTTTATTAATAAATTATTAATTTAACGGTTTTGGGGAAATATTAATTTGTTGTTGAAATATTTATATTTTATTTTATTTTGGGGAAGTAAAAAACTCAATTATGAGGTTAATATTTTGATAAAATTGCATAGGCAAAACTACTGCCCGCATATTTCTGGTGCCTGACGCTCTACATGGAAGTTATCTGGATCATTTTAATATTCCAAATTGATTTCCTATCCTTGACTGGATTTAAAGCTTCACAAATCGCTACCGCATCTTACTTATTCGGCATCGATGAGTCTCATCCCGCCGCTGGTATTTTGGGGATGTTGGCCGTTAAGGCGCAAGTTTACTACTCGCTGTACTTTCACGTGGTTTATCATGTTTATGGCCCAGTCACGTTTTTTACGTCATACTTCCTTGCCAAACAATTTGCGGATGTTGTTAATAATCTTCGCAATGTTACCAAAGCTGTAAGAAAACAAATTGCACAACTTATAGAAAAAAAATAATTAAAAAAATTGTTATACAAATAATGTAAACTTAATGGTAAACTTTAATATTTTTTTTAAATTGGTATTTTTCAGGAAATCCAACTTTACACTGATTACAAGATTTTGCTCGAGTGTGTCAATAAAGCATCAACGCGATTCAACATGCACATCGTCCTATCGACGCTTAGCTACCAGACAATCCATTTATTCGATGCCTTGGAAGCTACAAATCCAATTTGGAGATTTCAGAGTTATTTGTACACGGTGACGCTGGGGTATTTCTTGTATTTGCCAGTAAAGGGGCTGTTATTAGTAAGTTGTTTTTGAAAAATTTGCTTCTAGTAACATTATTATTGTAAAAGCATAAATAGTTATGCTAAAATTTACAAAGAAAATATTTATGAAATTAAAGGTAAATAACAGCATCAAAACTCTCCTGACACACAACAACAATTACATGCAGCTGTCTCGAAACCAACTTATGGTCTTTCTAGACGACTTAAGAAATAACAGCCTGGCGGTGAAAGTTGGCCGATACTTCCTAATTAGCTCGAAATTTTCGGGAATGGTAAGCTTTGTTTAAAATTTAAATACTTGCTGTTGCGAATGAACTTTTCAAGAAAAGAAAACTTTGTTCCGTATGAAATTAAATATTTGTAACAAGTACAATCTCAAATGTATTTCTCATTTCTTCATCCAGTTTTTCCAGCAGCTGATTTATTATTCCATGCTAAATACACTGGCTCGCCAAGCACTTGACAAGGCTTCGCGCCGTTAAACATTAAAATGAGTACGTCAGTTATTGTTGATGTCGTGAATAGAACATGGGCGTAAATATATACAAATTCAAATGTTAACATCTCAACAGCCAAAAACTTTGATGAGGAATAAAATTGGAAAATAATTAAATTTTGTTGTCCAGTTAGCAAATTATTGATTATGGCCCCCACTTTACTTCGTGCCAACTTTTATTAGAACCATTTGAATAAAATATTAAATGCAAATGGGTAAGGAAATAACCCAATACAAATTTAATTCTTCAATATAATTACTTTTAGTTAACATCCTCACAGGACATTGATTATTAAATTAGTTCCTTCACGCCAAAGTAAATAAGCGTTAATTGGTATGATTAAATATTAATAAATTTCATTGATAAATTTTGGAAAACCCATTACAAATGATTGACAAGTTTTTAAATATTATCGCAGGCGACGTAAACTGTAACACGAGAAGAAAAGTATTACTACAATAACTCAATGTAATCCTTCCGCACACGCGGTTAAAAAATTTCATCATTTGTCATTCATTATGGAATCACAACATTAGCGTAAACATGACAACTGTCCTGGCATCCTGTTAAAGTGACCGTTCAGTATTCAAATTCGATTATAACAATAGTCAGTGACAGTTTGTCGATGCGTTACTGCGTAGTAGTTGTGATTTAGTATTGCATTTAACAAAAGCAAAATATGTCCTTACTAAACCATCAACATAGCCGTTTTTAAGAATTTTCATAATATAAAATAATTTCTAAGGTATCGCACAATTTGAGTTTATTTACACAGTTTATTTACACGGATCACGCTTTTGATTCAATAATTTCGCGTGATTACATTGATAAACAAAAGAAATAAATAAGGGCTATTGGTTAGTGTTTCTATAGAAACAATAATACATACTTACAATTCGTCCTATTCCTATACAATGCTAAATTGTTTGGAACGTTCTGCCTGTTAATTTGAATTCCTTAATATGGTTGTCCACTAAATTAATGTATCTTTGGCCGGCCGATCGTGAAGTTTATTGCATCCTTTATGGAAGGATTTCTAACAAAGCCATTGGTCAAACCTTGTGAATTATTAATAAATATTGCACTATTCTATTGAATGCATTGAGCATTGCATTCAGGCGTGAGCTTTTATATCCTCACAGAATTATTCTTCTGGAGTACATGTGCTCCCCTCTAACAAAGGAATTTATGTGCATTTACATTCACAGCAAGGCTCTAGAATAAAATGAACTAATAACAAGAGACCAATTCAAATCTCAAACATTCATGTGCGTTGATTTAAATTATTTACCAGAGTTACTTAAGCATTGTAACTCATATAATACAAGAAAGGGAATTTATGAAATGCAAATAATGCTTTTGATAATCAACAAATAATTTAGTTCTGCTTCAGTGATTTAATTTAGACTGTATCTAAAATTAGGTTTTTGTTTGAGTGTTTGACCGAAACCAAAGACTTCATAGTGCTCTTAGATTTCAATGAGCAAATTAAATCCCGACGGCGGAGGAGAAGTGCGATGTGCGTAAAAATAAAAATTTTCCAGTTAATTTTAGTAACGTCAAACGACAATATATTGTCGGTTGTGCGACGCTTCGACTTTAAAATTAGGAACCCGATAACTCAATTTCTTGAAGTTCTTCTACGGCCTTTGACAATGCTGGTTAATTTGCTTAACCAAATTTTCACTAATTCTAGACCCCATTTAGGACCGTATATACATTTGGTTAAAGTTACGTATGATTTTTCATCTTTGTTACTACTATCGCCGCTGAAGATTTGCTTTGATGAGAGCAGGGGATTGTATGTTGTTAGGCGATGCAACGTGATTCAAAAGGTACGAAAATGACAATAATTCTTGTGCATTTAGCCTTAAATTGATTGTGAAATTTTCCAAGAATGTAAATTACTATTGGCCAAAATTTCTAATAAAATTCACGCATATTTTTAGATTAAATATACTCACATTTTAAATAAAATTTGTCCAAATATTTTAATACAATTTCTCGATATTTTAAATTAAAATTTGTCCAAATATTTCAATACAATTTCTCGATATTTTTCAATAACATTGGCCCAAATGGTCAAATAACGTTTCCAAATGTACAAGGTCTTCAATAAGGATTGCAATGTTTCTCATAGTATTTACTCTTATTCTAAATAAACTAAGCATGGGTTTTGTAGAAGGGATAAGTTAACTAACCTAACATAACCTAACCTAAAATTTATTTTAAAATTGATCACACCGCCATTACTCGTAGTCAGGCTTAAAAACTAAAAATATAACTAGATTCCGAATTGAATTATCTACAAAATCCACAATTAGTTTACGGAGAGGGAGGACAAGACCAATGAGAACTGAACATTGCAATTCTTATTGAAGACCCTGTATATGCAATTATTCGAATGTTTAAAATCCTTAAAATCAGGTTGGCTGCGTCATAGTTTTGTGCCTATCGTCCCTTTCCGCATCGATGATGCTCATTGGAATGTGGAATCAATTAATGAACAACCCCGGTTACATTGGTGCCTACTTTGATTTCATGAATGGCGTTAACCTCAACTGTTATTATATTACTATTGTATACAACGATTGGTTCCGACAGAGAAGTATAAAAAATTTCGTCAAAATGCTACAAACCAGTCCAGTAGTGCAGCAGCAGCATCAACTGGCTACCTGGAAGGTATTGCAAATGGAAACATATGAAGAATTAATTAATAGTTTCTAAAAAATAATTAATTTTCTGGAAAATTGCTTTTTAAACCAAAATACTTTTATTAATCATGTTATATGACTTAATTCTGGTAGGCAAAACTACTTCCAACCTTTTGCTGGTGCCTCACTTTCTACTTGGTCTTCATCTGGTTGCAAGTCATATTCCAAATGGATTTCAGTTCACTGGAAAGTTTTCAAATCTCCCAAAGTGCAGCTGCATCTTACATGTTTGGAGTGGGAGGATCGAATTTTGTCACCCCGGTTTTGGGCGCATTAACTTTTGTGGCTCAGCTTTACCATACGTTGTTCATTCACTTGCCATTCCACGTCTTTGGGCCTATAGCATTTATTACCCCTTACTTCCTTGCGAAACAATTCTCGGATGGGATGAATAGTCAGGGGATCATGACTAAATCCGTAAGAATTTTTCTTTTACAGAAAGCATATATTTTAACTCATTTATCCATTATTTACAATTAACTTTCTTTATAGCGGCATCCAATAAAGCGCCTATATTTGACCGTTATAAAGATATGTGCTCTTATTAGAGTCAAAATTTTAACTACAGTTATTTCTGGGGGGGGAAAAACTCTTGCCGTTATAAAGAGTTTGCTCTTGTAACGAGGCCCGGTATGGCGAGCCTCCACTGTATAATATTAATGATCTTAATAATCTTAATTAAATAAACATTGCAATTTATGGACCAAATAGAACTTGCAGCTGTTCAGGGACTACAAAGAATTGATGAACTGTGTCAATAAAATGGTCACTCCGTTCAGCTTGCAGTTCTTTGTGACCACACTTAGCTACGAGAGCATCCATTTGTTCGATGCTTTAAATACTCCGATAACTCGTTGGCGATTTCACAGTTACATGTCCATTGGTGCTGTGGTTACTTTCCTGTATTTTCCTGTGACGTCGCTGCAGATTGTAAATAAATATTTTATATTGACTCTTTTAATTAAGTATTTATTTATTATGTTAATTATTAAATAACATAAATCTAATTTACATAGGATCTAATTTAGTTTTCTTAATTTTTAATTGAAAATTCTTAGTTTATATTTAATAATTTACGAGATGGTTTAAATGTATTACAGGTAAAGAAAGCCCTAAAGAAGCTTCTGTGGCACAATAAAAATTACATGTGGCTTCCAACGAACCAGCTGGCCCTTCTGCTAGTCGATCTAAAAACTGACCGACTTGCCGTCAAAGGCGGTGACTATTTCTTCATTAACGCTAGGTTCTCTGGAACGGTAAGTCTTTTACGATAAATTTATGTATAATTATCTATCAACCATTTGAATTTAATGTTAAAATCTGTAAACGGTGTTATTTATGCTCTAAACCGCAGCTTCTGCAGCAAGTAATATACTATTCCATGCTCAACACATTGGCCCGTCAAGCAATTTACAAAGCACTGGCGAAGTAAAAATTTGATCTGAGGCTACGGGGAAGATTGGTAGCAATTAGCAATTTACTATTTTCAATTTTTATGCTTTTGACTAAAACAGTAGACAAATGGTTATTAGTACAAAGATCGTTCTACAATTAACTTGGAAAGTTGGACTCTAATTATCCAACTATCAATAAGTAGCAGCCTTATGAAGTTCCTGGACATTGTCAAAAAAATACAAAGGTGAAACAACTTTGTTAGCTGCCTTGGTAATTTACGGATATTTTAGAATAAATAGTAATTTCTTAACCAAAACATTCAAGCAGAATGAGTTTTATAGACAGAAATTCAATAAAATTAATACACCAAACAATTAAAATGGGCATTATTTCCTAGTTTTGTGTGCAGAAATCCATATTCTCGTACATTGTTAGTTTATTAGTGATGAACAACTGCAACAACTTGTATGAAATTATCGGAAATCCGCTGTGCATTATGCGATCCTTTGTCTTCGAGAACATTTAACTTCATTGGTGTTGCATGCTCTACTAAGGGAATCATTGAAACAGCTCCGCGGGATTTCCGTGCTACCATGGTTACATCTTTTCCAGGTTGCTCCAATTCTTTGACGTTCGAGTTCTTCGAGATGAATTGTTTACCAGATACAGAGCATGGATCACCTTTCTTCGATGTTGAATTTGCTGAAAAATATCTCGTCGTATACCAATTCCATATGATTTCAATTGTAATGATAACAATAGAAATCCCAAGTAAACATTCCCATAAATACAGAATTCCGGAAGTCAATGAATCTTCTAAATTTAATGCTGTGGGTTGTCTTGTCCACTGGTTTAATTGGCCTGAGATATCAAAATTAAAATTTCTGTACAAAATGTTGTCAGATTTGAAAACCCGCTGCATCCAAGTAATCATGTGACTATTGCAACCGCGGATGTACCGCCTCCACCAAAACTGCACCAACCCAGAATCCTGTAAATCTCTCACCGTTTTGAGGACAACATCAACGTTTGGAATAAGAAAAATCCAGAACTGGGGAACCTCGAGAAACGATCGTGGTGAAATGTAGATATCCTTGTTTAGGAGTTGCCGGAAAAATTCGCCAGTAGCTGGAACGTCTATGCGGGACAAAACAAATCCAAATCGTTGCGTTTTCAACAAACTTCGAAATAATGAAGCATTTGTCATTGAAGAATTAAAAACTTTAGCTTTTTCCTCAATCAGCCTGTCCTTCTTTGTTATAGTCAGCTCATGTTTTGAGAGGTCATTCAGAAAGACGTACATGTCTTCAGGAAAGAAAATTGCGTATCCATTTTCTAGCAAATCTTCCAAAGACATCTTATCGGAATGGACAGCAGGTTGGAACAATTTACTTTTTAACGCTGCCAAGTAGAACTGACCCAGCAAAAACATTAGCAGAACCCAAAATGATAATATAAATTTATTCTTGGTAGAGGTTGGCGTAATTTGAGAAAAAACAGGCGAGATTATGCTCAACATGGGAAGCTCGTAATTCGAATAAAAATCTTGTTTCTCACCACCTTTTTTGAAACAATTTTTGACACTCTGCTTAATTAACCATATAATCGCTATAGCTGCAAGAACCGCCGTCCAGGAATAATAATCAAATGGTTCCAACAAATTATTCCAAAATAATGAGTTTTCATTAGATTCACTACGTTTCGTATAGATGGTTACAACTGAATTGTACATGTGAAAAACGGAAAACTGCATTAGAGATAAAGCATCGCTTGCATCCAAATCAGCAGCAGCAATCCAGATCAGTCCGTTGTCCAAAAATATTTTCTCCAATTTATCAGATCGGTGAAATTGTAGTGAAAAGTTGTACTTTTCGGAAAGAATGAGGATAAAATTGATTAACTGGTACGCGGGTATTTCCGTTGAGAGCCAGACATGCGAATATGACTTGTAATCCAGGGTTGGTAATAATTTAGTTTTCAAATCATCAAAACTTTCAAATTCTGTTACAAGTGACGCAGGATTTAGAAAAACAGAATCTTGCTGGTTAAAACAATGTCTGGTCAATTTCAAACATTCTTTGGTAAAGCCAAATTCCCTTTCTTCATACTCTTCATACATTGACTTACCTTGAAAGTATTTCTTCATTAATTTGGAACCAATCAAATGAAAATTTGTTTGATGATTGTTCGCGGGAGGATCTAAAACTTTCAAAATATGAAAGAAATACGGCATATTGAGGCCACGGTAGACCATATGAATATGGTGCCAAATGTTATGAAATAATACCATTGGATCCTTTTGATAATTAAATAAATCACGTTGGAAATAATTTATAGTCATACCAATTGATTCATATGGTGAATCCAATTTTGATTCACCAACCGCAGTAACATACACAAAGCACAGTTGATGTTTTCCAAACGAGTGTTTTTTGGTTACACCAAGTTCTGGGTCGATACAATTAACCACATTGGTATAATGAGCTGCCAAATGGTTTAATAATTCTTCACGTAAATTTTCCTGAAACCATTTAGCTTCCTTCATTACATTTATGGTAATGTGACAAGTGTAAAATTTACGGAAATATTGGTCAAAGATCTTATTCAACGGGGAAGACAAGGGAGCATCGATAAAACTATTTTCACAATTAGTAAATGAAGCCATAGTTGCAATTAGAATAGTTCGAATATAATTATGAACGTTTTTCATTTTGAAAAACGAGATATATTTATTTTGGTTGTATAAATCTATATTAACGCAGTATGAGTAATGAGCGGTAATCTGCAAAGACTTTGCTAGTTAGATTCCTTGTCATAAAACGGCAAAAACTACTCTTGAACAGAATTTGAACGGAAATGGAAGAAATTTTTATACAGTCAACATCATTATGCTTACACTGGTTAATACATTCCATTGTTTCAAGAGGTCTTGACAATTGGGTCAATGCAACAATTTTATTTAAGACTTCCGCAATTTGTATTATTTTACCTTGAATTATCTGTTATAACCTATGAAAGTACGATACTGTTTTTAAAAGAGATTCGTACTAGTGTCTTTGTATTTGATTATGTTCCCCACAATTTTCATTGGAGGGCAGAATAAGAATTTTCCCTTGAAATCTTGAAAATCGAACTACATACATATATGTAATTATTCCTTATTATATTATGTGGTTATAAAATTATTACCTTGAAATTCGATATATAATGTTTCAACGTCAAGTAATTATAAAATATTGTTATCCCTTATCATATCGGTTCTTGTGTTTAAATAAAAACTTAAAGGACTCCCGTAATTACTGTCAAATCAAGTCCTTATTGTTTAACTATTTGCAAACATTGTTATCTACAAAAGCCTCCAATATTTACTTAAACCGAATTATTTTTAAATTAAATAAAGCTGATTGATTGATATAAATTGCAATATAAATATGTTGGCAGATGAAGGATTAGACTACAACAAGCTTCAGTACATACATATACAAAAACGTTGATTTGCTGAGCAATTGAGATTACCTCAGTAAGTTTGACAAGGTTATATGCACATATCCATAATGTTACCAGTTTACAGAAATTACTAAATGGAGAACATTTGTTCTAAATTTTATAAGTCTAAACGGTTCTGTAGAAATTTTACCATAGTTTTACGGCGTTTGCTACAAATGGTGAAGTCAATGTTTGATATTTTCAAGAATCCTCGACCAAATTCTGGACCTTACGTACACCTTGTCAAAGTTATTTACGATTTTGCATCAACTTTATTAATTTCGCATATCCGTATTTTTTTTTGACGAGAGCCGAGGCCGGTACATTGCCAGACGATGCAATCCGTTTCAACAGGTTTGTTTACTTTAACAGTAAATTTTGGAAATGTCAACTGTTAATATACTTTTCGTTAGTACAATTTTGTATTTAAAATCAATTTTAAAATTATATAGTTATTAATTGATAATGTTTACATCATTTAGATGGGCTGTCTTGCAGTATTAGGCCTTTCTTTAATCTCCGCTTCTAAAATGCTGTCAGGAATGTGAGACAGCTGATCACCAACCCTGGGTACATTGGCGCTTACTTTGATTTTATGAATGGGATCTTTCTCCAATGTTGCTACTTTAGTATCGTTTTTCGTGACTGGTTTCGACTACGGGATCTGGATAATTTTGTTTGGGCCTTGCAATTTAATCCAATAATTCGACAAAAATATCAAACGGCATTCTGGAAAGTAAAATAAATACGATCATCTTATGAATTGCATTTTTTTGAAAGCCATAATTTTGATTACAAGTAGAGTTACTTTATAGATTTACATATTCAGTTTTTTTGAAATTGTTTCAGACCACGTTACTACCAACGTTTCTCTGGTTACTAACTCTCTACATGACATCAATATGGTTGGTAATAGTTTTCCAAATACATTTTCTTTCTATTTCTGGTTTCCAAAATTCCAAAATAGCTGCAGCGGCCCATTTATTCGGAATTAGTCGTACATCACCTGGGTTATAGCAAAATTTTACCATGCACTTTTTATTCATTTGTCATACCATGTTTTTGGGGTTATGTCGTTCTTTACAACTTACTTCCTTGCCAAGCAATTTGCAGACGTAGTAGATCAACTGCAGGAAATCAGCACATCTGTAAGCACAAAAGATTTAAACATTAACTGGAACATTTACATCTCTTTTTACTGGAAAACGTGGAAATCATTACTTATAATTATAATACAAGATTACAATAATTACTTACAAAATCAGGAACAGAAGCTTTACAACGCCTACAAGGACTTAGTTGCCTGCCTTAATAAATTCAGTACTCCATTCCATTTGCAATGTTTTCTGACGACGCTTACGTATTAAAGCCTTCATTTCTTCGATGCCTTCAATTCTCCTATTCCAATTTGGAGACTTAATAGCTATTTATACAGTGTGACCATGGTGTTCTTCCTTTGCTTACCAGTGAAGGCTCTAATAACTGTATTGTGTTTGAAATTCATTTTAAATCCAATTTAAATATCTACTTCTGGGTATTATATAAGTTTATTAAGGTTTTAGTATAAAAAATGATATTTAATGAATGCTTATTTACCATATATAGGTAAAGAAATCATTAAATAGGTTGCGATGGCGAAACAAAAACTATATGCGTCTCAAGACCGATCTGCTCGCAGTAGTTCTCCATGATTTCAAAACGGACCGACTGGCTACAAAGGGAGGTGGCTACTTTGTAATTAACGCAAGGTTTTCTGGCATGGTATGAATAATATGCTCTCATTAAACCGCTTTATATTTTTATTCTTTTATTTTAATTGGTTAACATATTTCAATTGTAAAATGGAACATCTTTCCTTTCTTTAAAACCAGCTATTGATGCAACTGATTTATTACTCGATGCTAAATACCATGGCAAGACAAACCATGGAGAATAAACAATAAGAGAAATCTCGTTAAAGTAGCAATTTAATTTAACTAAAATAGTAATAAATTATCAACCCAGTATTTGGAAAAAAGAAGCAGTTAGTAGACCACAATAATTCCGATACTGATTTGCAATATTAATTGTGACATGCAGTCAATGAAAATGGACGGGGAATAACTATTTCCCCTGTGCCAAAGGTTCATATTGTACAGATAGTCCCCTGCCCACAAATTTGTCTATACAGCTAACAACTTCCTATGTATGAAAAATCTCAAATATTAATTTAGACGTAACAGCCTAAAAACGTGTTCCATGTAAGGAAACTACAGCAAACTACATGAAATCGTACAGAAAATTGGTGATGCGTCATTTATCAAAAGCCGAAAAGATATCTATGTACATATATATACATGCTACTTTTACATATGGAAAAACAGTTATTATTAACTTCCCACATTCTACAGGAAATTCTTCATATACATAATCATACACAATTAGCGGAGCTCGTTGGAAACCCCCGCAGTATTGTAAATTACTCTCATTACTGTAATATTACGACATGAAAATAAAGATTTTGTAGGGTATCGAAATTAGTTCAGAATAATTGTATGGGTAATTTATTAGAAGTAATCAAATAAATGTCAACGTCTAAATTTTCTTTCCGTCAATGAGTGTTCCCGCAGCAGTCTTTTTTGGTCTTGCTATCCAAGATGATACAAGAAATGCTGGCGAGCTTGATTTTAAGCAATTCTCGACCACACTTAGGTTCGTACGTCCAATTAATCAAGGTCACTTATTATTTTGCTTCCTTATTATTGATCTCGCCCATCAGGATCCGCTTCGATGTCAGCCAGAGACGCTATGTCGTTCGGCGGTGCAATGTCTTCCAGCAGGTATTATCATTTTAAAAAAATCTGGAATAATTATTATCAATAATAAATTATTCATGCTTGAAAGGCTCGTCGATACAAAAATTAATATCGAATTTAAATTCTTAAAACAAATATTCGGTTACAATTAAACTCACAAAATTAAACGGTTAAAACTCACATTTCACATCTAATTAAAATGGAAAAAACACTAAACTAATTTAATGTGTTTCCAATTCTCAATTTTATAAAGGTCGGCTGTGCTGTTGTATTATTTCTCTCATCCATCTCCGCATCAAAAATGATCACAACAATGTGGAATCACATGCTGAACAACCTCGGATCCGTCGGTGCCTATTTTGATTTCATGAACGGGGTTATTCTCCATTGCTACTCCGTCAACATTATTTACTTCAATTGGTTCCGACTCAAGGATTTAGATGATTACGTGTTTGCACTGCAAACAAATCCAATAATCCAACAGTGCAATTTCCCTGTGTGGAAAGTATGGATCACCTAATATTAATTGATAGGAAATATTTTAACATTTAAATTAAAAACAATGTTAATTAAAAATAATCTACTTAATAAATGTTTAAAATCATACAGGCAAAACTCCTTCCAGTCTTCTTGTGGTGCCTGACCTTCTACATGGCTTTCATATGGCTTCCGATAGTATTCCAAATTAATTTCTCGTCTTGGGAAGGCTTCGAAAACTCACAAAAAGCAGCAGGAGCTCAATTGTTTGGAATCGGGACAAGCAGCTCCTACTCTGGTTACAATATTTTAGGGAATTTAGCAATTATTGGTCAATTTTATCATGGATTTTTAATTCACCTGGCTCACAATGTTTTCGGGACTGTCGGACTCTTCACTGCTTATTTCCTGGCCAGGCAGTTCTCCAATCTCGTTAAAGATCTCCGGATTGTGGACAAATCTGTAAGAGATTCATGACAAATAATTATAGATTTTTTACTTTGAAAAAATACATTGTTGTCTCCAAAATCAAAAATTAGTAATTGAAAGTCTGGCAACAAACCAATTTAATAGCAAATGAGTAAAATTATCGGAATGATTTCATTATTTTAATTGATTTAATCAAGTTTAATTACAAGATGTGAAAATACGCTTGAAATCAAGCAAAATTAAATACGCAGATCGTCAATACGTACAAAAGCAAATAAACAAAATAATTATTCTTGTATATTTATGTAATAGGCACTCCAACTCTACAACGATTACAAAGACTTGCTTAATTGCATCAACAAAATCGCCAGTCCATTCAATATTCATTTTGTTATGATGACTTTGACGTACCATAGTCTCCATTTATTTGATGCCCTGAATGTGTCCGTTCCACTGTGGAAAATCAACACTTACCTCTACATTTTGTATTTGATTAACTTCCTGTATTTACCCGTGAAGACACTGCTCATAGTAAACTTTCATTCATGAAATTTAAATAATGCGATAGATACCTTAATTGTATAATTCCCATTAATTATTATTATTGTTTTAGCAACAATTATTTTTATTAGTTAAGTAAAAAATCCTTTTGGTCCATCGGCAGGTCAAGAAAAGTATGAAGAAATTACTTTGGCACAATGAAAATTATATGCTTCTCACCAAAGATCAACTCGCTGTTCTTCTCCATGACTTTAAATCTGACCGACTGGCGGTTAAAGGGGGCGGATACTTCATTATCAGTGCAAGATTTTCGGGCAAGGTATAAGATTTCTGAATATTTTTTAAATAGTAAAAAAGTTTAAAATATTATTTTTTTTATTCCGCGTTGCCAAATTTTAGATTCTGGGTTCAAAAATATTTTTGCAACGAAGCTGTTGCTAATAATGATTAAATTAAAAACATTAATTTAATAGTTCTTCATACAGTCGCACATTTTACAATTTATTTTTAAATTTCGCGCTTTAGGTTATCCAGCAGCTGATTTACTATTCAATGCTGAACACGGTGGCTAACCAAGCGATTTCAATTTAAATAAATTTCAAATATAATTTGTAAACTAAATTCAAACTTATTGTTAGATACATGGTAAATGCCTAATAATTAATTAAATGAATAAAGCTCGTTTTGATGGTTAAAGTAATTTTTTTAATCTTTCAGCTTCATAACCGAATGGCTACCTTCCAGCATGGCATTATTGTGTTATTTATTCTTGGTTTAAAAGTGTATAGATGGCGTGGGAAATTTATGTTTTCCAATCCTTACTATATTAATATTTTAACATGTCCGTCACGCTTTCTGCGACCGCTATCTCCTCCTAAACCGCGGATCCGATTTTAATACCCTTGGTGTCATTTTAAAGGGTAT
>JAQGAK010001243.1:0-37028 GCA_034696945.1 Lipothrix lubbocki | reverse complement strand
AATAAATTAAATAAATAAAAATAAATTAAATAAATAAAAATAAATTAAATAAATAAAAATAAATTAACCAAATAAAAATAAATTAAATAAATAAAAATAAATTAACCAAATAAAAATAAATTAACTAAATAAATATAAATTAAATATATAAATATAACAGTAGTGGAAAGCACTTCTAGAAAAGGGTTAAATTAAATTACGACATTTTGTGAGTATAACGGATGCAAGGTCGTGAGAGAAATCCTTGTTGCAACTGAAAAATCAGGGAATAGATGAACATTTAACACTGGCTATGGCTGTACTCATCTTCCATCGTCGTAAATCGTAAAACAGTAAACAAAAATATATTCTTTTTACACTGAACAAGAACAAAATAATACAGTTTGAAATAAATTCATCATAAAGTTCACATATACATAAAGGTAAAATAAGCACCTGTGTACAGAACATTGTCTCGGAAATCAGGAATTTTTTTCACGCATATAAAATCCAAAGGTTTAAATGCATATACCTATAGAATATAATGGGAGTTCTCATATATAATAATATCGGCATTGTTTTTGCAACAAATAAAATAAGAAGGCAGGTGTTTATGGTGTACAGTACACATTGCAACTCTGAACCTGAGAATGCCATCATATAAAGAATGTAGTTATATACATTGTATGCATAATATATAGCGTTTCTATATTGTTGCACAGGTGAGATCGCCATTAATGCCCTGTCGCAATTAAGGATTTCCCATAGACCTTTTACGTCTCAGTCTGCATTGCTTTTGCAATAAATATTGCTGTGTTGTGCTGTATGTAATTCATGGCAGAGGATATTTAAGAGTATTTTAAATGTTATTCAGTCCAATATTATATGTACACAAGGAAGGAACTTAAAGTTTCAAAACTAAATCATTTACACTTATTAGTCATTCCTTGGCCGCACAAGCCACAATAATTTTAACAGTATTAAAATATATATAGTAAATCCAGTTTTTCCGTGTTCTCAATTTAACACATTGGTAAGGTTTTAAAAATATAGAATAAAGTAGAAATAAAAAAATATAGACAATAAAAATTATATTAGAAATAAATAAAATATATTAAAATTAAAAGAAAGATAAAAAAATATTAAATTAGAAATAAATAAAATATATTAAAATTAAAAGAAAGATAACAAAATATTAAATTAGAAATAAATTAAATATATTAAAATTAAAAGAAAGATAACAAAATATTAAATTAGAAATAAATTAAATATAGTAAAAAATTAAAAATAAATACGGTTTAATGGAATAAAACAATAAATTATAAAGAAATAATTTCTTACTATCACAGAAATTAGTGTTAAAGTATTCGAAGAGTAAATACTTGTGTAATATAATTTGTTTTTGTATAGTATGCTTTTATTTAAATAATATTTAGAATTTATTTATTTTTTAATGTAATTGTTATGAGCAATAATACTATTTCAACATTTTTGATTTTACAATATATGCGATCTTTATCAATGACATTTGTAATTGAATAAATTATTATAAATGAATTTTTAGTTTTTATAAAACGAATTTTGTAATGCAATTTGTATTGAGTTTACAACGATTATTTTGACAAATAAATTTTATAATATGCAACTTTTTTAAATAATTTTGGAATGCAATTTTTAACTGTCAACTGTAAAAAATTATTGCAATGCAGGCATTCAGACCAGATGATAATCAAGATGGAATTGGACATAGCAGCAGTTTGGGACTCAGTCATCAACTTAATATGCCTGTTCGGATTAATTGTGTACATCATCATGTTTTTCACGGGATTGGCAGCCGTGGCAGCGTCGATACTTTGCGGTTCCTACGACCATTCCGTTTCGTGGACATTTATTCCGAAGACCTTCATCAACCTAATTTGGAGCAAAATTCCTAGAAAGCGGGATCTTGATGGTTGATCATGTGATGTTGCGGCGATAATCTACTTAATGTTATTAATTTTTTCTTGAATCAGTGTGCATTTTCGGAGTTTATTATTATTATTAATTTAGCCTACAATTACTAAACTGAATGTCAATGTATATTTTACAGCAATGTGGTATTATTAATTATTAGGGATCTGAACAAAGTTAAGCTGATCTGAACACCTAAAACTTTTGTAATATCTTGTATTCAATTTATATCTTTGTATGTACAGTATTCGTGACTAAATATTAAATGTCAAGGTCATACCGTAAAACTGCAAGTAGAAACCTGAATTTATTAAATTTTTATATCATAATGGTAGTGGTAGGTATGTACAATACAATGCTTTTCAAGTTTCTACACGAAGTTCAGTTCGAGACTTTTAAGCAAAGTTTCGACACAAGAAATGCGAAAGGCACTTATTTCGATGATGATGTGAGGAAATACAATATACACTATAACTTATATTATATGCATTATTGGGTAATACTGCAGGGATTTGTTACAGCATCCCACATATTATACACGTGTATTAACATATATGTAAAACCTACCAACTCATGGACAATGACTTTTAAGGAGCAGGTTGTGCTGGGAAGATGCAATTTTTTAGCTGTCCATATGTATATGTATATTATACAAGTTTTCTGACAACACCACACACGCAAGAAAAAACCAAACTGGACCTTGTTCTCATCGTCAGATGAGCAGAGATCACAGTGTCGACTATACGGCATATAATACTCAAACAGGTACGCAGAAATTCTTGAGGGCTTAAACCCGGCGATATGAATAACAATGTAGTTCTTCAACTTCCACGAATGAATGTACATACATATGTTCATCTTGCATGTGTGCATCTTTCAAAGTAATTTAATAATGCTTCCAATCCAATGTAAAAAGTGCCGCATTTTTCACTTTCCGTGAAAAAATTTAATAAAGTGCATTTACTCACGTCAACATCCTCATTGTTACATGTATTATAGATCTTCTATCTAAATTACACACGGAATAGGAAATAATAATATTTTAATACTTTATCATTGTTATAAAGTAACTTCACAATTGAATTCCCTTCTTAAAAAATATACAAATGCAATCTTAAACATTCAGTCACAGACACCAGAGCAGTATTATTTAGTATGAATTTGGTCATTCTTCAGATCTAATGGTAACGTTGTCCATCTGTTAAATATTTTTAATTGTCTCAAGAAGTGAGCAAATATTTTTTGGATATAACAAATACAATCCTTATGAAGTGCAATAACATTACACTACAGCTACATTGTCATTGGAAAAAATGCCTTTTTAATACTAATTGAATATTCAAATACGTGTTGTAAAATAATTGGGTAAAATTCTATCGTCGTAAAAATGATTCCAATGTGGCTGGCCACAATAATTTTTGTGCCTTTAACAACATTATTTCTCTACCGTCACCGATCGTTGGTGACGGCGACGATAGTTACATTTCCCATGTCCATCAGGTACGTACAACGTATTTTCATGGAAAATTTCCTGAATAATTAACGACATTACAAAGTTTTCGGGTTATTTTTAAATATGCTAAATACATGCGTAGAATGGTAAATAACGCTAAATACATACATGTGTAGAATGTTAAATAACATGAAGGTACAATTTTGTTTAGGATACTTGTGCGGCTTTTCAAGCTAAGGTTGTACTACCGTGGCGTCCTCTGGAGAAATAAAACTGCTCCCAGCCTTCTCGAAGATAATGTGCGAAGGCACCCGAATAAAGTCATGTTTTACTATGAAGACCAGACGTGGACCTATCAACAGGTAGTTGTCTTGTAATAAAATCATGTTACTATTCAAATCGTATCTGTATATTTGGAATTACGTTTTCGCAGGTGAATGATTTCTGTAATAAAATTGCCAACCACTTCGCTGCCAAAGGTCTACGAAAAGGAGATGTAGTGGGTCTTTTAATGGAAAACTGTCCACAGAATGTCTGCATTTGGTTGGGTTTGAGTAAGGTTGGTCATGTTTTTCCAGTAATACCAATCATAAAGATCAAGGAAGATAATATTTAAAATGATTTCATTTAAAAATTAATTAAAAATTTAACTATGTTAATATGAAAAGCTATTAAAATATTTTATTATTCATTTTTTATTATTTCCCAAGATTGGTGTGGTGTCATCTATAATTAATACAAATTTGATGAAAGAATCATTGAGTGCAACGCTTCAAGTTGGTCAGCCAAAGGCAATTATTTTTCATGAGGCTACGTCGCAAGGTGATCATAATGTATGTTTTGGGCTCACAAATAAATTTTGAATAGCAATTTCTAAACAAGTTGTTTTTTGTTCCTTATAGGCATTCAAGATATTCTAGAACTTGGTGGCATGACGCAGCAGTTGTACAGCTTTGGTCCTACGACAGTGACTCTAGCGATAAATCTAGAAACAGAGCTTGAAAATGTTTCCAGTAACAAGCCCCAGGTGAAGGACCGTGTAAGTTGTAAGGACGAGCTGTTTTACATGTACACTTCTGGATCCACCGGCCTACCCAAAGCCGTGGCCTACACTCATGCCAGGTCTCTGATAGTCCGATACTAATAATAACCATGCTTGTGCAGTACTCAATTCAACATGGCGGTAATCTAAATATAGATTTTTACTGGCCGTATTTTCAGGTTCATGTCCACGGGTGCCGCAGTTCATTACATGTGGGATATAAATTCCAATGATATTATTTACACTTGCTTACCACTGTACCACGCCGCCGCTGGGACTACCGGCATAGGCTGTACATTAATTATTGGTGCTTCTATGGTGCTCCGACGGAAGTTTTCTGCGTCCAGATTTTGGAAAGATTGTGTTGACTACAATGTGACGGTATTTCAATCATCTCGTTCAATTATATAAGATGTTTCAATAAATTAATGGTCTATATAAATGCAAAATTAAAGGCAAAGGGGCCAGTAGATTGGTATTACATAATTCAAACAGAGATTTTTAAACATCTATAGGTGGTCCAGTACATTGGGGAGATCTGCAGGTATCTTTTGAGACAGCCTGAAAGACCAGAAGAAAAGACCCATGAGGTTCACAAGTTTGTTGGAAGCGGCTTAAGAGCTGAAATTTGGGAACAATTTTCCAATCGGTTCAAAATTAAATTTATTGGGGAGTTGTACGGAGCTACTGAATCCAGCTGTGGGCTTAGTGAGTTTTGCTTGCGTCTTATCTATCAACCAATCATAATTTGTTAATTTCAGGGTAATTTTATGAGCTCATCAGAATTTAATAAATTATTTGATGGTGTTCTTAGTGAACTTCGACGGGACAATCGGTGCCATTGGATTTATACCTCGGTTATTGTACCCACTCTACCCAGCAGCTATTATTAAAGTTGATGAGGAAACAGGAGAGCCTTTGCGTGATCCAAAAACTGGCCTTGGGGTTAAATGCAATATTAATGAACCAGGCGAGTGGGTCGGGAAAATTATTCGCCATCATTCACTGAATGATTTTCCAGGGTAAAATTTCATTTACATATGCGATTTATAACAGATAATAAATAATAGTTTAACATTGTAATATATCTGTAAAGCTTACAATGTTTGGTGACGTTTCTAATTTTATTTCAGTTACAAGAATGCCGCTTATGACACCAAAGTTATTCGAAACATATTCAAACATGGGGACGAAGTTTACCGTTCGAGTAAATTTTCCTTTGTTGTTATAAAAATCCTGTATTATTATTAGTTAATTTTGTTATTAGCATCATCGAATTATTTTATTCACAACCAAAAAGATTAGAAGTGCTAAATGGCGAATGACTTTATTAGATGACATGATTATCATGGATGAATACGGATACTTCCGATTCAAGGATCGAGCAGCTTTAAATTATCGCTGGAAAGGTGAAAATATTTCATCGGTGGAGGTTGAAAATATTGTGAGTCGTCTAATTGGGCTTAAAGATGTCGCGGCGTATGGCGTCAAAGTACCAGGAACAGATGGAAGTGCTGGTATGATTACCATAGCCGATCCTGATGATTCCATTGATATTAAGTTGCTTCTGAATGACATGAAAAATAATCTTCCATCATATGCTATACCAGTGTTTCTCCGGGTGGCTAAAACCATAGAGACTACAGGTAACTAAATATGCTTACAAACAAGGAAGTTGCTGTTAATTAAAAGAATTTTTTCAAATGTACTTAACTATATCGCTTCTTCATGTATAATCATGTTTAATCATTTTAATTTTCAGGAACGTACAAAACCCTCAAGAAAATCCTACAAGTAGAAGGATACAACATTCACAAAGTTCATGACAAAATTTACTTGCTTTTCAGAGGTGCTTATGTAATCTTGGATGATCAGCTGTATAGTCAAATCATGTCAGAAACAATTTCATTGTAATTAATTTACGTGCCCTTTCAAATTATTTTATTTGAATTCAAACAGGTGCAATATGTAGATATGATGCTTTTAATTTAATTCCTCTGACTGATGTTTCTATTTCCCGTCCTTCGTACTTATTTAAATCCCCCAGACAATGAGTATTAAATAATATGGAATTTCTTTTTACTACAGTTGATGTGAACACATTAACGCATTAATACGTAATTATATGAAATAAAAATACTGCAATAAATTCATAAGAACTAATAAAATAAGTGTTATTTCAGCTCGCATTGATACATAATAAATCATGAACTTAATGGAGTTTGGAAGATCTAAAATATAATTAATAAATAAAGACATACACAATCTCAACGACCAATCTCTAATCGCTTGTTGCACAACATAAATCCGTTTCGTGCACGCTCCATAAAGTTAAATGTCGTTACTGAATCCCTAAATTTAAATTATCTTCTGCAGTTAGATATTCTGATTCTCTACAGAGACAACACCAGAGATATTAAATTCTAGCTTGTAAAGTGCTTTCCCGACAATTTATTCCTTTTGTTTTCGGATATTATTGACTTTCTGAACATATGTGGCAGCAGCTAAACTTGCGTTATACCTGCTACTGCCAACACCTACAACTGGTTTGTAGATTCCATTTTCATCCATCACAGGTACAGTCAGGATTACGTAAAACTTGACCGAATCTTGAATTCCTATTTCTTTTTTAGTGAAATCTCTGTTGAAAAAAGTAGCATCAGAAATATGTACATATTATTTAAACAACATATTATTATATTAAATTCATTAAACATTTAGGAATAGCAGGTCAGTTACTTAAAAAGTTTCGTTCTTGGATGGCTCTCATTAAGTTCGCGTATCGGGTGTATGGGGACATTCCTCGAAAAGGTGTCTAACAAAATGAATTAAAAATATTAAAAATAAATGTATTTATATTATGTAAACTATTGCACGTGGTTGTTACTATTATACAATACATATGTACAACAATGAGTGTACCGTAGTCTCTCACCTATTTCATTCTTCATCAATCGATAAAAAACCCTCCAAACTATGTCTAAAGACATTCCAGAATCAACGAACACTGCTCCAACCAGAGATTCAAAGATGTCTCCAAAAACTTTGCGACCGTTAGTAACTAAGCTAACAATATGACAATCCGATTCACGGATCACCTCGACCTGTAAACAGTGATGGTATTACTATTTATGCTTTCCCAATCCCAATAACAATAAATTATGAATTCAGTTCGTTGTATTATATGCCAAAAGAATAGTAATTTCCTTACATCGTCGGAAGCTCTATTTTGTGCTGTTTTCGTAAAAGTATTCATATCTTCTTGAACCTGTTTCTCTGTGTGAAGGAGGTATGACTGAAATCCATACTTTAAGGACAAGGATCCCAAAGTAACGTTATTCACCAAAGCTGCTCGGATATCCGTCAGTTGTCCAGGAGTCCGTACCTTACTTTTGAATATGTGATTGGTGACGAGAAAATCTGAAATCCGAAAATTCTTTAGCGTATTTCTTTAACATGAAAAACAATAATGTATCCAATGATTCATGTAGTATATACCTAATACTGCATCCCCTAGAAACTCTAGCCTTTGGTAGGAGTCCGTTACTCGGTTATTCATACAACATGGATGGGAAAATGCCTCAGCCAAAAGCCAGGGTTGTTTGAATCTAAAATTAAACAATGTTTGAATATAATGTTGGGCCTATTTAATTTCGGCAATCTTCACTCTCAATAACTACTCCTGTATGAAAACTAACGGAAATAATTAAAAGTGCATACTTCCATTCATAGCTTAAACATTAATTCCAGTGTTTTCATGAATTTACCTGTAGCATATAAGGTCTTCCAATTTTTTGAAATGGGTGTCATAATTGTTTGCTTCATTGTTTTCTGTTCCATTAATCGGAGATGGTATTGGACATTTGCTGAAAGCTGTGGGAATTAAATTTGATGGAAGTAATCCTACTCTCTCCATGAAGTGCAAGGCACCTCCTGGACCTCCGTGGATAAAATAAGCACCAATCAAAGCCTCCACTGAATCAGCAATTCTCTTCGAGTTGCCAATACGTTTCAATTTTTTGGTTTCCACAAATGTAGAGAGAGCTTCATTTGTCTGGTTCCATGGTAAAAATTTAAAAATCATAGTAGTTTAGAAAAATTAATTAAATTAAAGCTCACATGGTAAAACAAATAAAACATTCTTTAAAATTTAACCTCCAGCTTTTGCGTGGTCATCGGTAGGTGTACATCATAATTGACTATGTCTTGAGCGGCAACTTGGGCTAGTAATTCTGGAGTACGGAAGGATGGAGGAAGCCATGCACAATCAGGAAAATCTCCTCCTGCTAAATACTCGTCCAGTTTTAGTTTTTCTCCAACACTAATGAGATGTGCGTTAGAAACTAGTGATGAACGAATTAACGTCATTTCCCCCTCACTAATTTTAGGGCAGTGAGAAAAAATTTGTTGAGAAACACAGTATTTAAGGAATGAATCTCCCATAGTTTCAAGTCTCTCCAGAGAAACCGAATCCATTGAACCTTGCATCGTAATTCCCTGGAAGTATAAATACATAGAATGGGATGTTGCTAGGGTAACCCTGCTTATAGAACATGATTCCTTTTGTTTAGTTTTTTTTGAATAAGTACTCTTACCTGCATCAAGGAATATAGGGTCGGTTGGTTCTCAGGCAAAAATTCAAACGTAACATCTAAGCTTCCATACTTGAGACTGTCCAGCTTATCAGGGTCGATTAAATCTGTAATACATTCAGTGTGCATAAGATCATTTTCAGGATTTTATTTATCTGCCGTGTATTTTGATGCTGTTAGCGTAAACTGGTATTGGCGTAAATTTTGTTGATATTATACCTATTGATGATTTCTTTCCGGGATTCGAGCCGAGCTCAGTGTCGCTTTCATCAATATTTATCTCATGAAATTCATCCATGGGAATATTTTGCATACTATGATCCGATGCTTGACTTGTCTTGCCTGAAGGTCTGATATGATCCTCTTTGTTGATTAGACTTCGCCATTCTTCCGTGAAATCTTTCCCCACTGCAAAAGAAAGTATCGCGGTGACATGATTTTTCCGATTTCCGATACGAGATTACTCAAATCCAGTACATTAGCGTAACTATGGAAATTAAGCATCAACAATTGACAGATGCAATAATGTAATACATACCTACAGTAACGTCATTCCAAGGGGTGTCTTTAGCAATTAATTTTTGGATCTCGAAAGCACAAAGATAGCGCTGAATTCTTTGAATCACGCTTGGAAGGAATTTACTCTGTATATATAATGAAGCTGGGAGAGGATAAATATTTCCCAACTCAGGAATCAGCTCAATAGTTGAATCTCCCAAATTCTTCTCCTCCTCCTCCGGACATTTTTTGGCGTAACTGGCATCACGCTTCAAGAATTTCAGATTGCCAGAAATCAGTTTTACTGTCAACAACGGTTGCTTTAGGTCGTGTATGAACTTGACGGGTGGGTATTTTTCTATGAAATGTTGAGCGTAGGTAGTATTAGCTTCGTTGCCCGGAAATGGAGATTCCGGAGTTTGGGATTCCGACATGTATAAAACTGTATAGAACTGTCAATAATCAATAATAAATGTTCCCAATTTAAATTTACATAATAATTATAATTTAATATACTTATGAGTATAAATATTCCCATCGAAGAAATTATATTGTTTACTACGAATAAAATTAATTAACTTACATTCTCGTTTATTAACCTAGAAACAAAGGACCCTTTATACCAAGGAACAAACACCGCATCATCGTAGTCTTGTGGGTTGATCTTGTAGTTTTTACGAGCTTCGTCGGACGGTGGCTCAATAAAACTATCCGAAAGCGACAGTAACTTTTGAATAAGTTCCCAGTGTATAGAAGGAAGTTTGTCTTTTTCTGTGAGTAGGTAATACATATTAATACAAAAATGCATCAAAAATCCAGATCAGCAACTCGTATACCAGTTTTGGGGCATTACGACTTGCAAAATAAAATATAAACTAGTATAATTGTAATTTACAATATGTTTATTTTGATTGGTATGTTTGACCTTACCTCGTTGAAGAGGTGCGATTAAAAATGTTGATTCATGCGAAACTCCAATGATGTTTAGCTTTAGCTTCATCTGTAGCAAGCCACCGAACAAATACTTCTGGAAAGATTGCAATGTGTTGATTTCATGTTGATTCATAGTGACACCTTGCGAGAATCCGTGCAGCGTTGAGTCTTTAAGTCTGACAATGAGGTTACCAATGGAGGGGTTCACACTCAAAATAAATTCCGGTACCTGCAATATTTCCCATTGCAATATTTTCAAATTTATTATTATTCATGCTAGTTTTATTAATACAGGCTTCTTATTGAGTGTAATAATTAAACAATATAAAGCTCTATTAAAGGCATTGTTGTTACCATTGCTAGATCCATTGGCGTTATCAAGCAGTACACAAAGTTCCTTTCATTGAATCTATACAAAGAGGTTGAAACCCGGTCCAACCTTGGCGGGTGCTGTTCTATCCGAATTTCATAAATTCGGCACTGCTTCCCGGGTAACATGTTTAATGTTATACAATATAATATACTTCCGTTCACTGATAAATCGAGTCTCTTAAAGTCTCTACAGTGAAATTTGGTTCTTTCTTATAGGAACTATACGGGGCATTGGGCAATAATTCAAATAATTTAATTATTATATAGTCACTTATTTTTGTTATTTGTTACCATTAAAAAATTCAGTCAAGTAAGCACCTTAATTAATAAACCGTGGTTAACTTGAATAAACAGTTAATTAATTAAAATTAAAATAATTAAAATTTTAATTATTAACAGTAAAGTACAATAATACTCAGGAATAGATTAAACTCCACACAAGCACAATCCGTGCGAGAGAAGAATGTTGAATGAAGTTCGAACGAACATTTAATCATGTAATTAAGTATATTCTCGCATTATTTACTAATATTATATGCAATGCTCCCATTGGTCAATAGCTTTCGCTGGCAGCCATTATTTCCCTTAACGACGGACATGGTCTGGAATAAATGGAAAGGCGTTAATCACGTCTGCATAACAGCGATTCAGCTATTGGCGTCAGTTGTTGCGTTTGCCCTCAGGGTTTGTAATTCAAAATGGAGGCTGTGAAACTACTTCTGATGCTTCTGAGGCCAAAATATATTCGCGATTGTACAATTTCCTTAATAGTTTCGTAAAAGCCTTCAAATATTTTGCCATTTGTTTACATTTTGGTAGATGCAATTATTATTGAAGTTATTACCAAGCTAATTACTTAATTTGCATATTATCGTTCTCCTCTAATTGTAAGTTGAATTTATTCATTTTTTGGAAATACAAACTAGCACTTTCGTGTTATTTAGTTATTATGGGATTCGTTCTAGATTTCCCTTAAACCTAAACCCCAATTTCTCCCAACCACTTTCCCAATTAAAGATATCCTTGGGTCAAATGCCCAATTATTTTAAGAGCTGTCTCATCGAGGTCGAACACGTCTTAATACGTCGTACAATAAAATATTTTTGTGTTAAGATCTCATTGCATTCTAATAAATAAGATTTGAAGACGTCGTGGTTGAACTGTAAGTATTGGAATGGTGTTTGTCGTCATAATTAAGAATTGTAGGAAAAAGTTTTGTTTTTGGGAGCTGTTTATCATTAAATTTTAGGGGTATAGGTTAAATAAGTTAACTTTTGTTTTGTTCATAGTGTGGTTGTCCTTGCTCGGTGTATAACTCTTCGGACAAAATCTGACTTCTTTAATTTGACGTCGAAGCCTTGATTGTGATACATCAAGAGCCAAAATATTCGAATGATGATGGAAATGGGACCGGTGGATGATTTCTCGACTGCAGAAGAGCTGGTTGTAGATAAGGATGATGATCTAGATTATGTCCGGAAGTATCGTCAACAAGAAATGCAGATTATAATGGAATTCAATCAGGTCCATGGATTTTGTTGTTTTGGATTCTATTTGTAATTTGTGAGACTTTTCTTTGTAGATTTCTAACTTTTAACGTTTATTGTATTCACAGCAATCTGAGAACGGGGTCCAATCTGCAGGAAGTGCTTCCTCCGGGGATGCAGGGAGATGTCAAAGAACGAGGAAAAATGGTGCCGGGGATATAATCCCAGATGCCTCAGTTCAAGGTGCTTTGGATAGTGGGGAAAGAACCCGGGATAATGATGTAAATTTGCGGTATGACATGGGTAATAGGCGCTTCGATCATACATCTTTGGCCATTTATTCGTGCCAGGAAAGGGTAAAAACATTTAAATCGTTTTGTTTTTTAAACGTTTTGTTAGAAGTTTTTATGTTTGAAGTTCTATGTATATCTTGTTTGATAGATTCTCTCCAGTGTGAATGCTCATCAAGTGACCATCATCGAAGGATTTACGGGTTGTGGAAAAACAACTCAAGTTCCCCAGTTTATCTTGGACGAGGCGATGGCAAAAAATAAATTTTGCAAAATCGTGGTAACCCAACCACGAAGAATAGCTGCCCTTTCAGTAGCTGAACGAGTTTGTTATGAACGAGGGTGGAAATTGGGTTCATTAGTAGGCTATCAGGTAGCTTTTCACCTATCCATAATACATGGTTATTTGTCTGCCATTCTGATTATCTAATCATACAATATATGGGAATGGAATATCTGTAGGTTGGTATGGATCGCAACTTCAGTGAGGATTCACGTCTGGTATACATGACAACGGGAGTTCTTCTGCAAATGATGATAAGCAAGAAATCTTTAGACGAATGGAGCCACATTATTATTGGTAATACATATTGAATGATGTAATTGGTAATCATATGAAACAATACACAGCACTGGTAGCTCACAATTAGTGATTTTTGTTGTTCAAAGATGAAGTTCATGAAAGAGACTTAGATATGGATCTCCTGATGCTGGTAATTAAGCGTATTATGATTGAACAGCACGACACCCAGACTAAAGTCATTTTAATGTCAGCCACGCTAAATGCAGAGAAGTTCATGAACTACTTCCCGTCGTGGAGGCTTAATGGGAATACGTTAGGAACTGTAATGGTACAGATTCCTCATTTGACTACTTATCCTGTAACAGAGCATTTCATAGACAACATTCATGGAATCTACTTGGTAAGCGGGTTTGTTGATAGCTTTTACCTTTTACCTTTTTAAGGATTCCCCGAAACTAATATATTTCATTGTTACAGCCCGACTCGTACGAGGCGAACTTCGACGACGAGCCGAAAATTGCTTCTGATATTTACTACATGGCAGCTAGTCTCATTGCTGCATTCGATACTTTCGAGAAGAATGAAAGCAAAATTCAGCCATCCCAACCTGACAAGAATGGATTTGACTCTCGTAAATCTGTCGACCGCGGTGCTGTATTGGTTTTCCTTCCAGGATTGTTGGAAATAGAGACACTTATGAAAACCCTAGACGACTACATCTTTAATAATTCCAAGTGGGTGATATGATTAATAATATGACTTTTTAGTTATGTGATTTTGCTTCGATAATGTAGTTAGAAACTGGGTATTAAAATTAAATAAAACCATGCAATTTGGGAATTTCCAGAGATGTTAACTCCGTCGACATGTTTAACTGGACTTATTTACCCCTGCATTCTACTATTACAAGCGAAGAGCAGCAGAGAGTTTTCCAGCCTGTACGAAAAGGATTCCGTAAAATTATTCTTGCTACGAATATCGCAGAGAGTTCTATTACTGTTACTGACATCAAATACGGTAAGCTATTAGAGACAATTGAACGTGGAAAATATGAAACGGAAGAAATGTATACACTACAATACCCAAATTATTTTTCAGTTATTGATTTTTGCCTGACAAAATCATTGAGCTGCGACCCAGTGACCAATTACACTTGTCTTCGAATGGAATGGGCGTCCAAAAATCAGTGCATTCAGCGGAAAGGTCGATGTGGACGAGTGTCAGCGGGTTATGTGTACCGAATGGTGCCGGGAGCTTTCTATGTAATTTTATGTATAAAACATTTATTTGATAAGTTCTTTAGGAAGCGTGCTATTAATAGATATTAATGCTTGTTTTTGTTTAATGTAGAACAATTTGATCCAGGAAGCTTTCCCTGAGATGATGAAATCGAGTTTGGAAAGTGTTGTATTACATGCCAAAATGTTAAATATGGGTAGCCCGAAAGCACTTCTTGCATTGGCGATTGATCCTCCAAAGGAAGGCGGAATACGTCGAGCAGTAGCAAACTTAAAGGAAGTTGGAGCGATTACAATCGAATGTCATGTTGATGATGGAAATAGTGGAATTCGAAGATACAATGAGTGTGACGGAGACTTAACTTACTTGGGTAAAATCATGGCACGCCTACCAATTGATATGCGTTTCGGTCGGCTAATAATGATCGGATATGTTTTCGGAGTGTTGGAGGAAGCTGTGATTATTGGTACGTTATCGCTTAATCCATTCCAATTCTGGGCGTTTTGATGGTCGGGTGCGTGTTTATGATTAATAAAGTTTTCTACCTTTTATTATTTGTTAATTCTAGCTGCTGGTCTCAGTACTAAAAGTCCTTTTAGTTACCCATTTAACAGCCGGCTTGAGGCTTATCTATCGAAATTGCATTGGTCTCAAAATACATTCTCAGACTGTTTTGCTCTTGTTAATGTCTACCGGGTAAGGTTATCTTTCTGATTTATGCTCTGTCACTCGTGCTAGTAGCGATCGTTTGAGCTTCAGTATATATGCTGTCCTTTAAATGCGTTACATGTCGGAGTACACAGTTATTATATATTGCTGAACTGAATAGTTCATGCAATCTTCTTATAGAATAGCATGATTTTAATTTTGTATTTCTTTTTGGTAGACCTGGGTGAAAAAATTTGAAGGTGTCGACTTCCGCAGGACCGTAGATGAGCAAATGTGGGCGGAAGAGTATTTGGTGCAAAAAAATGTGATGAGGTAAACCAGCTTAATTATTATTGAAGTAATAATGCTTGTAACTAGTTGCTTAATTTATAGTTCGTTTTATTTTCTAGGGAAATATATAAACTTGTTGAAGAAATTAAAAGACGGCTTTATACGATGAACATAATGATGGATGAAAATG
This sequence comes from Lipothrix lubbocki, assembly GCA_034696945.1. Classification (NCBI taxonomy): domain Eukaryota; kingdom Metazoa; phylum Arthropoda; class Collembola; order Symphypleona; family Sminthuridae; genus Lipothrix; species Lipothrix lubbocki. Next base: position 21,541 of record JAQGAK010001243.1, on the reverse strand, counting down.
CAAATCTAGAGTTAACAGCAGAACGTGGGATATTGCTTAAGGTACTAAAGTTTTTGCATTACAAGATAACAGTGTGGAATATTATTCACTGCATTTGTTGTATTGTAATGGATTTATATTATGTGTATAGGTTGTCATTGCTGGAGCATTCTACCCGAACTTTTTCATCCGGAATCGCCCAGTGAAAACTGAATATGTAAAAGAAATCACAAGGGAACTACAAGCTCATGATCCAACTTCTACAGTAGCATTTCTGGGGTTTCCAAATCAACAGCCCTTGAAATTGTGAGTGATCGCATATCTTCATTTTTGGTCTGTAGTTCGTAAAATCAGTAGCGATTGCTGTTTAAAGGGTTACTTCTTCTGATTTTTTGAACGATCATGTTATACTTATAGATATGCCCACTGTATCGTTTCTCAATTCGAACATGGATGTGCGAGTGCCGACCATGCAACTATCCCATACGTCGAGCTTCATGGCTCAAAACTCTTGCTTTCTTTCGACATTCGTGGACATAAGATTGGTCCACTGTGTCATGGGTTGTATCGGGCAATCAAAATGAGACAGCTGAGATACAACGTATCTTTCAAATTAATTCGGTAAGCTGTTGTCCAATTTATTTGTATTTATAGAGTTTTCTGTGTTACTAACAAATATCTATTAAATTCAAAAGGCGTGATCAAGCTCAAAATGCTTTGGAAGATGCCCGTTCACGTTTTAGCATATTCAAAGCTCCTCCTCAAATAAATCTTCCAACAGTGATTGAAACATTTGCGGAGGCTCATATTACTCACGTAAGTATATGCTCCTGCATGTTAATATAATTTATTTTTACTTTACTTTTTTAGTTTGTTGTTTGCGAGTACTTTCGTTTGTGTAATACGTAGGTGATATCGCCAACGGAGATCTATGTTATTTATCAAGTCGACTACGAACGACTTATGAACATAGAAAATACACTAGCTAATTCCACTGAACTGTGTGGTTTACGGTTTAATGACTTGACCCGTGGTGACTTAGTGTTTGTGAAAGTACATGGTGGTTGGCGCCGAGGGAGAATTGAGCTACTGTCGAACAAATACAGAAATAAGGATGTGCTCGTAAGTTGGTTGCATCTTTTTATGATTCTAGTAATGATTTTAAAATAAGATTCCATCTTTGGTACGCGTTTTCTAGGTATACTTTATTGACCGAGGAGGACTCTCATGGTTTAAGACAACTCATATCTATAGAACTCAACCATCACATGACTTATTATGGCTGACTCCTGGCCTGGTGAGCTATGGTCTTTTGTGTTTCTTATTTTTGATCCAACGGGATTACATTGTTACGTGTATGTGTTTCTGAATGATAGGCTATCCAGTGCAAACTCCGAGAAATTAAACCTCCCATTCATCACAGCGGCATTTGGCCTGATGAATCATTGAAGTTGGTTAAACTCTACGAAGGTCAAAATTGTAAAATAGAGGTAACGTCAAACGGCATCATCAGTGTTAGAAAGAGTTTTCAAACATTACTGTAGATGTAATAGACATGACTAATGACATTAACACAATCCCACAGTGCCACTTTATGTGTATTTTTACTTTATTGTAGATATTTTCAATTGTTAAGAGTGTGATAACATGTGATATACGAGTGAAGGACGTGTCAATTGTAAATACCTTGTTGAAGAAAAATTTAGGGCAGATGACATCGGAACCACGAGACTCTGAAGTAAGTTGTACGTTTGAGTGTAAGATCATTCCGCGATCTCAAACAAGTTCATTTTTGTCTTCTTGTTTATATTTGCTAGGATAACTTCAATCAGCGAATGTCGCCCTATGTTGCCCGTCAGAACAAGGAGGTTTTGGCACTGCTTAATGAAAAACAGATGACCACAAACATTCCACAGGCTCCTTTATTACCTCCAGAGGGGGCAGAAGGCGCTATCAGTGTCACACTTCGTGGTCCAAATAGTCCTTTGGAAATGTCATTCGATGCTCTTTGCCGCAGTTCACATTCAAAGCAAGTTACTGTTGCTGGAGCTAGTGTGAATAGTGTGGCCCTTGACCACGACTTTCTCACTCCAACTTCAAGACTTTTGGTCGCTGGTAGTGTGGGAATCTCACATAGATCTGGAAATATTTTGGCCAGGTAACTTCAACATAATTTAAGTAGATTCAACATATGGAACCTGGTTTAGATATTGGTATTTTATTTCATTTCTTTAGTGACACGACCATGATGCCCCCAATCCCAGGTCTCACAGGATTACTTACCCTTCTTTTCTGTCCTGTTGTTGAATGGCGAGTGAATGATTCAGCCACCCAGTACACGGGTGTATTGGCAGGGTTGGGTCTTGATTCACATACTCGCGAATCCATATACGGGGACCACGATGTGGAAGTTATCTTTGATACCAAGATTGATAATCATGATCTAAATATGGTAGGATGCATGTAGTATAAGTACTCATGTTCTAATGTATGAGTCATGAGTATGGATTAATTATCAACTTGAATAATCTTGTAGGTAAACGAAATTCGAATGACGATGAACTACATTTTGCGACCTGGAGCTGTCCCGGATCTACCAAATTTGCGTCTGAAGGCAATTTCTGATACTATTCAGTAAGTACTATATTCTGGTGTGCGCATAATAAGTATAGTACTTGGGCTATATTATGCTTTTGTAAACTTGATTACACGCATGATGGATTTTATTTTTATTTTCAGGCTGTTACAAAGACCACGAGAGATGACTGACGTGATCTGGCCTGGTAACCCGCATATGTGGGGCGATGAGAGAGAGGATCTTCGTCGACTGGCTCCGCGACTAGGAGTGGGTAGTAATTTTACAGATGTATTCCAACTTCATGGAGGAATTGCTCTTGACTAGAATTTGTTGTTACATCAATTGCTCTCATTGTTCGTCGTTCTAAATAAGAAATCTCTGTCAAATTCCATTTTGTTAATTTGTTTTTCGTTACATTGGGAGGTACTTTGATAATGTTGATGTCAGTATTCTTTTTTTGCGTTGAAGTCTTCCGTTAGTGTTAGGTTAGGTTAACTGCTTACGTTGTACATACCACCGTTGTACTTGTTATGTCATGACTATTTTGTTATATATGGTAATGAATTTGCGAAACATAATCGTAAATCGTAATGTCGGTAGGTCTATGTTAGTTTTTTGTCAAGGTATTGTTTAAAGCGATTGAACTAATTTTTGGCAGATATTTCTTATGACGGTATTTCTTTGTAGTATGAATATAAAACCTACGTTTATACATGTAACATTCAACCATTCATAATGTTGTTGAAACAATAAAGTATTGTTTATTAGGTGTAGACTTGGACAACTTGTTTGTATAAAATTTCATAAACTTGAGATACTTTCTTACACAAATAAGCATGATTAATGATTACATAGGTGTTGCTAACTACTATAAAACTATTTCAATATTAAAACGGAAATCTGAATGGTAAAATTATTTTAACGTTAGACATGCAATTTAAAAAATGTCAATTCGGCTTATATTTCAGGTGAAACTGCTCAGGTGGTAGTTAATTCTAGTTGTATTTTTTCACCCAATCAAAAGTGTTCTAGAGTAAAAAGCCTCACGCAGAGCAAATTCAGCATATCCCTTCGCTCATACACAAAAATGACATTATGTAATGATGGGATTTTACTTGAAATTTAATTAGTCAGCCGCATTATTTGGCTCTTTTCCACACAGCAATAAATAATTTACGCATTTCTGTGTAGAAAAAGGTCATAAAAAACTTCCTTTAAAATGTCGTGGTTTGTTATTGTAATGCACTGGCTAAAGTATCTACATATGTGTGAAATATTCCTTAAATGTTTAAGTTATCAGTTTACGTGTGAGCTGTGACATGCTTGCGTTTTTACAACGGCAAGGCCTCAAGGCATATCTTAACTTTTAACGTAATTACCCCAGAACTTGTGGTTATCTTCAACTAAACGGTCTAATGTCCTTTGATTACACACTCATTCATTGCGTTGCGTACCAAAATAAAATGCACATGAGTTACCTTTAATGTTTGCAGACATCTTTAAAATTGGTCTCCAAAATTTGCCAGGTTCGATAAAAGGTTTTCCGAGGTTGTGTGCATTCAAATGAAACTGCATTTAACTTTGTCAAGGTTGATAGAATAAAAGCCTAGATCTAATATAGGCCTTGACTTTGTAGATGAATCATTTCGTGACTACAAAAACAAAATAGATATGCAGGTACATAATTCATAGTGGCATTTACCATAGTCAAGCATTCGCACATACCCGAGCCCCTTTTTCAGGTAGTATCAGCTAGCCTCAGTTGAAATAGGAAAATCACGTACGTCATTATTGTTTGAAACATCTAAACAAATTAAGTTTTTTGTCATGTGATGCGTTATGTGTACATTTAAAAATAATTATACACAATTAAGAGATATATATACCCCTATCAGCAGACGTCTGTCAATGTTAAAAAGATTTCGGGCAGTAAATTTCCATTCCCAAGATTGCATCCAATTAGCAATTTCCTTGACCTGTCGAGAAACAAAATTAATGTTCTAATAAAAAAAATTATACAAAAAGGCGTGCTGTTTTGAAAAAAAATTGTAAATATACTGTATACTTTCAAATTAAATACACCTACATCTTCGCCAGATTTTCGTACCAAGATAAGGACATTCCGAATCTCTTGGCGGCCCTCCTTAATCTGCAGAATATTTGAACTTATAAAATCTTAATAATATAAGCGAGAAAAATTTGTTTATGGTTGGATGCAAGAAGAAAATTACAAACTCACACATGAATCGATCATTTCCCCAAGTGCTGCTTGATTATAGAACCATAAGAACCGTTGAATGGTGAGGGAAATTATCAAAACATAATTACTTTCAGGACCAGGGCTGACAAATAGATAAATAGACTGCCCTTGAGAGACGGTAGCGCAAACGATATTGATAAGCGCATAGGTCCCAGCAATCTCACCAAAACTCTCAAATCCGTCCATGAGTCTTTTGAACGCAATCACAAAATCGTCTCTGTATTCTCGAACTTCCAGACATAAGTTCACATCAAATAAATTATTTACTAAAATTGATTTCAGTTGGTTGTACACACCAAGAGCCTCAACTCCTAGAATTATTCCAATTGGAAGGGAAAAACAATAGGCTGCAATTGCAAAACAATGATTTAACCACCAGAAGGTTGGAAATAACCAAGTTATATCTTGGATGACCCAGGCAGAACCCCCCACTGAAGATGGATGGGATGCAACAACATTTGTTATTCTTGTTGTATGATTGGCCACATTAAGAAAAACTGTTATCCACAGAATTAAGTACACTTTTAATGTACTTATACATTCTTTTGAAGAAATTCTTTCCTTACTCGCAAGAATAAGTGGTTGAAGCTTCTGCCGTTTAGCATCATATTTCAAGAACTTCAAATCTATCTCCAGCTTTAACTGCCGGATCGTCCTTACCAGTCCTATGGTCTTTGAACAATAAAATATAGCAAAAACTCTCACGAACCCCGCCCATACTAAAAAATTAATGCTGTCCAGATAACCGCAAATCTTGAGCGGAAGACTATCCCCATATGTATCGTTGACGTAAATGGGCAAACTATGGATCACGTAATTGAGGCTGGTAGTGATATAAAAAACAAGAAGTAATCCCGAGTATATTGTGGATGGATGAACCCATTTGAATTCAAAATTGATTGAGTCGGGAGATGGCGATTTCGCTGGGAAGCAACCCAAAATGGTGGAAATATATAGTACAACGTTTACAGTTCGTAAGTTGGGTGGTATTTTAAAAAATGCCATCTTTCTTTCTGAATGGGCGATTCTAAAGGACATATTGCTCATGTACACGATAGTGAGCTGGAGGTTCGAGTTCTGGCTAAGGTTGTTTTTAGTATCGAAATTGCTTTAAGATTGGATTATCTAGATGGGTTTTATCATTATGCTTTCATGTTCAATTGTTAGCTTACAGCTAATGGGGCATTCATACAACAAATAATACGTAAGTTGTTGGTTGAAGAAATTTTATTTTATACTTTCATCATACATTGTTTTTCTAATGGTAAACTGCCAATATTCAATTCACCTGCTATGTTTTTGTAGTTGTTTGTAAAAAGTCGTACAGTCAACAATGAATATTGTTAATTGACTATTAAAGTGGCTCATCCTCTTTTTTTTTACAATATTTACCTAATCAAGCAACATCTATCTTTGTCATTTCCTTAATTGTCTTCCTACACTTGTAGCGATGTAGCACAATGTTGGTTGTACTAAATACTATACTTAGCCTTCTTAAAATTATCAAACCATTTTAATCTCGTTCGCTTTAAACTTTAAACGCTTTTATTTGCTCTCTCTTTCATGCTTAATATACACAAAATTAAAAAATTAGTTTTGTCTGTGTGGAATACTTTAATATCTCTATAAAGATTAAAATAGTATGTGCAAAGATTTTTAATGAGCATTAAAAAATGCATGAACTTAAAATTCCTTAAAAGAATATTTTCAGTTGTGTGCATTTGTTCCCATTACATCCACTTCCGCGTCCTTATATTTAGTATATGCGTATCTTTAGCATTGTATATATACTTATACCTGCTTTATGAATACTTTATTAATGCAAAATTAATCTGAATTAGGTTGATATACATATAAGTAGTCTTCCTTTTTACGACCAAAGATCCCGAATATAACGGGATTTATTCAACGTCTACCGCCATTTACTAACATCGTGTAGAAGCCACAAATGTCTCATGAAATGAATCTGCGAAATCTACAATGTCATATTTGCGTCATGGTCGTGCATGCTTACCTAATTTGCGTAGATGTTTTAGCAAGTTCACCAAGATAATTGTGTTCATTAGTAACGAGATAATTCTGATTGTTCTTGGTGTTATTATCGCTGAAAATATTGTACGAACGTTGTTTCTAAGCGTAAGCAGAAAACATTAATGACCAAGGAGAAGCGAATATTGCAGGTATGTACATATATGTATATTATGTTACTTGCGTTTGTATAATTATTATTAGTCAGCCTTCGGAAATCGCAAATGTCAAGACCAATAATTAATATCGGCTAATTGTAAGTAAAATATATATAGAAGATATTATTGCAGACATATATGCATATACTAGTCGCATATATGTGTACTATGTTGGCTGTATTGAACTCGAAGGACGTTCAGCTACTAATGTAAAGGTTACACTACTAACGTCTTAACGCAGACTTACTTTTTGAAACTAAAAGAATCTTAATAAAACCGGAAGTCTAGCATGAACGTTTATTTATGTCACAAAACAGACACATTGTCAAGTCTGCTAAATCTGAACCATTCGTAGAAATGACTCGGGTGTTTCATTCACGATGGTAAAAACTAGGTTAATGATTTATTGGGAGGTAAAAATGGAGGAATCAATTTCATATATAAAACATGGAATTAGCAACTTCGTCATCACAAGCACCGCAATCGACACGTCGTTGAACTGTAAAAAACAGCACGATTAACAGGAAAAAATATTCTTCAATCCAAACATTTTCAGAAAAATGGCAGCTTTAAAGGTACGTGAAGTATTTTAGTAGTTTCGTAAATACTGAAAAGCTATTATTGTAAAATATAATTATCTAATTGCATAATTTTTAAATCACAGGTCCTTCTTTCTCTAACTATGATCATCATTGGATTGGTCAACCTAGCAAGTGCCATATCCTCACCTTTTTTTGAGCCTAAGCCTTTTGTGGCCGACTCCGTTGATGCTCTAAGTCGATTTCCTCAAAAAACTTTGGAAGACTACAGGTTTTATAAATAAAATAATGAATTAAAATTTATGATTGATTTTTTCAAAATAATTACAAATATACCTCCTAATGTTAATATAGGGAAAGTCGTGTCTGGACTCCGTGGACTTACGCCAAGCCCGCTGGTCGAGGAAGATTTCACACTGGTGGAAGTTCGTACTAAAGAGCTTATGCAGATGCATTTACTAAATCTCTAACAATTAAATGCTATTTTGTGCATTTTTTTTGTAAAATAAAATGGACGATTTGTTTACTAAATAAAGCTTTATGACATCTTGTATTCAAGCAGTAGTACATAGCTCCGAATTATTTTAGCGCATCATGGCTACTGTAATATACGTCAAAGTGCATCTCTTAATGTTCTCATTACACATCCGAAAACCTCAGCTGAAACAGGAAAATGACGTACGTCATGATGGTTGAAAATACCTGTTCATAATTCAAATAACTATCATTAATAATAATTGTTTAAAAGTAATATATAAGACTTTTAATTATATTAAGCCCATCGTAATACACAAAGTGTATAATTTTTTTAATAAAAAATAATTTGTACCCCTAAAATCAAGCGCCGATCAATATCAAAAAGGTTTTGAGCTGTGAGCTTCCATTTCCAGGCTCCTATCCATTCAGCAATTTCTCGTATCTGCATCAAAAATATCAAATGACATGAATTAAAAACTTGTCCAGCTTTTCAGAACAACGTCGTATGACGAAAGACACGTGTCTAGGTAAATTTTTATATAAGTGTAAGTACAAACATGCATGCATGTGTACATACTTTAGCACTACAAATATTTATTTTATTGATTAATATTACGAACGTCTTCATTAGTTGACATTCCACGTCCAAAAAGTAAAGCATTTCGAATTTCTTCCCTCCCAGTGATTATCTGCAATTTAATAGAAAAATAACTTCAAATTGTAATTTCTTTGATGACTTTGTAGGGGTAAAATATATTTATGTAATCTAGTACGTTTGAATTCATCATTTCCCCAAGAGCCGCTTGATTGAAGAACCAAAGAAATCGAACGATGGTGATGGAAATGGTGGTTAAATTGCTACTCTCCCCACTGACTAGTTGGTAAATGGATTGCCCTTGTGAAATGGTGGCACAGCCGACATTAATTAGTGCAAATGTTCCTGCGATTTGGGCGAACATTGAAAATCCGTCTGTGAGTCCTTTGAATGCCAGCTTGAAATCATCACGATTCTCCTCAGTGTTCAGGACATGGTTGATTTGAAAGAAGTTATCCAGCAAAATGGATTTAAATTCAATATATAAACTAATGAGCTCTATCCCTAGAAGAACTGACAATGGTACGGAGAATTCGTATGCAGTTATTGCAAACCAATGATTTAACCACCACAGAATAGTAAAGATCGAATCTGACCCCGAGAAATTCCAGACAGATTTTGAAACCAATGATGGGTGAAATGCTGCTATTCTTGTTATTCTGACGGTGTGACTGATCGTGTGTAGAATAATGGCAGTCCAAAGAAGCAAATGCAATGGTCTAGAATCAAACCTTTTTGTCTTCAGGTTTAATGCTGTCAAAAACGATTTCTCCGTTAAGAACAACTGTATCCCACCATTATTTCCGTTTATATTACCACCGTCATTAAATTTCGAGATAATGAAACTTTTTAAATGACTAATGGATTTCATTAAATGAACAGTCTTTGCACAATATAAAATCGCAAATATTCTTATTAACGTTGCAGAGGTCAAGAAATTAATGCTGTCCAAGTAGCCACAAATCCTTTGTGGCAAACCAGTTCCGTATGTTTCACTTACAAATGCAGGTAGATTATGAATCATATAATTTAGGCTGGTAAACAAGTTGAAAACTAGGAGCAAAATGGCGTACATCGAAGATGGATGTATCCAAGCGAATTCGAAATTCAATGATGACGAAAGTGGGAGTTTGACTGGGAAACAACCCACCAGTGCAGAAACGAATAAAAATATATTTAAAATACTAGTATTGCAACACTTCGTAGAAGACATTGTAAATTTTTTAGTAAACCCCAATGCATTTACTTGATTTTTGAAACGTATTCCAAACCTTTGAGGAAATCCCTTGTGCAAAATAATTTGCAATATTAATTAAAATATTAAAAGTATTGCTTACCTACTTTACTTATTGTTAGTAATATCAATTACCTATCAAGCACAATCATTTTTAATTCTCGTTCTTAACAGACAGCTACTTTCGTCAGCTAGTCGGACAACGTTGGCTGTAATGGAACGATTACCTTTTATTATCTTTTCAGGTACAAACAAGAATAATATACATAAGGTTATATAATACAATACAGCAACATATACATAATTACTTTTATTAGCTATTGCTACAATTCCCAACCTTCAAGTTAATGCATATACAAATATAATCTCTAAGCAAACATAGGTGGAACGCATCTTGCAAGAACGATAAGTGCGATTAACTATACATGTTGAAACACATAGGTACATGTCGTACAAAACCATGTACACACAGAAGTTCTATCCTAAAAAATTTACTACGAATGTTATGTACCTATACAAAATTATATACAAAACTACTCATGCAATGTTTCAAACAACGTGATGGCGATAATGTTTTACCCATGTTTCTTTTTTCCGAAGTGAAATGATCATATAGAGCCAGTCTGGCGGTAAATCAACAATGGTGGAAGTAAACACAAATATTATTCTTGTTAAAAATGTATTAATGTCTATAGTGATTATCCTATTCCTCTAATCATTCTTTTTTGATAAGTTCTTGTACGAAATTCTTTTCCAACACATAGCACATCCTATTACAATGCCAACTAGTAATCCGAATGTCCCAATGATGAACCCCCAGACATCTACACTTCGTCGTACAAACCAGTACTGGTACCTTCCCATTGGTGACAAAAGTTGAGTTTTTTCATGTCTGAGGATATATTCTGTCCACCATATTGCGGTTTCAAGTGGAGTATTTTGCCTGTCCAGGAATCGCTTCGAGACTTCCTGCATTGTTATCTTGTACCTGAAATTTAAAAATATTTGTAAACTTTAATTTATTTTGGTAATTTTTAAGCCTACTTGAAAGTATAAAGTAGCAAGAATTTAATTATATACATAAACTATTTTTATCTAATTTATTTATCTCCAGCAAGAGACACAAGCAATAGAGCTGCTTACGAAGGATTTGTGAGCACTCTTTGAATTGCATTTTCAAGATCTCGCTGCTTCAGCCCTACAAATTCCATTTTGATTCCATATCCAATAGCTTCCATTCTATCAGCGTTGTAATCTTGTTCCGCAAAGCATGGAAAAGCAATCATGGGTACAGCATTCACCAGGGCTTCAGTAATTCCTAGCAACCCACCATGGGTTATAAAAGCCTTTATGTTTGGATGAGCTGGAACAATAAAATTTATTATTTACATGGTTTGCAAATTGTAGTTACATTAGAAACGTAATGTTACGTTACTGTTCAGTAAAATCATATTGATAATTTACAAAGAATCATCATTTTTTGTACTAATGAAGTTACCTAGGATTTCCGCCTGAGGCATCCAAGATGCCGTAAGCACGTTCTCTGGCATTTCAGCAGGTCTTGGTCCATCCCATTTCCATATAAATTTCTTGCTGGAATTTCTAAAGGCTTTAAAAAATGCTTCTCGGATTTTTGGTTTAGCCTTTGAAATACTAATACCTGTACCAAAACTTACATAAATAAACCCATCACCTCCAGATTCATCTGCGAATTTTTGAATATCCTGTAAGGAAATAAATTGTTAAATTCTAAATTGGGCAAATGTCAAAACATTTATTACGGGTTTATATTTTCTGAATTAATTACATTTAAATTATAATGCTAATTAACTACTTTTTAATAATAATATTGAACTAATTAAATATTATTTATTGATTTATGTGTGTTGTCTGTATTTAAGTACGTACATGTGGTAATTTGTTTGATTTTGATTTAAGGTGTAAGCCACCTACGGGAACAAACAGGGGAGGCAACGATCTGGCATAATCAACGCTGAAGTGAGAGTTCATTAGAACTAAATTTGTCTCAAGCTCCATCTCTCGGATGGAAATCCTCTGGTCGCCGACCCAATTAAACCCAGCATTCATTACAGCTTCCAATCTTGGATACATGCTGAAAACTCTATGAAAATGCCACCTTAATGGCCAAATGGCGTGACCAACTCTGTCCAAAAAGCTCATATCCCTCGGGTAGTGTCCTATAAGATCTGGGACCCAAGAAGTTTCTGCAGGCATTCCATATGCATCATATTGCCACATTACGGGATGACTTGTGTCAAACATGATGAGTTTTGCATTGTTGTAGCGTACGATTCCATATGCACACTCATTAAAAAGAAAGTCAACAATTACCAAATCAAAGTGGTTGGTTTTAACGAAATTAATATAATCCGGATCCTTCATCAGTAATTCGCACTGCTGGATGCCTGCTTCCTCGGCTAATGACCATAAACCCATTCGGTTGCCAGTCTCTCTAAATGAGATCAAGTCCGCATCACCTCCAAATAGTGACCCTATTAGTTTTTGCAATACTTGGGGAGTGTACTCCGTGACATTTGGATTGGGTTCCTTTGGTGGAAATCCGGATAGAAAAGTAACTTTGTGTCCAATTTCAGTCAGCTTTTCAACGTAGGGCCAAACAACTATTCGATGACTGTAAGTTGAGACGCCGGAGAAAAACAGGATATTTGCACCATTAGTATTTGAAACACTAACAAGAACAATTAAAATCCCACAAAATAAAAATGACTCTTTTGACTTTACTGGCTTCATTTTGCTTTAAAATGTAGTCGTTCGTATTGTGATTTTCTACTCTATATTTTGCTAATCTACTACCACTAAACTGTTCACCACAAATTTTCCTGATGAGCGTACAGAAAATTTTCAAGGATCCTAATCGCTGAACAAGATTATGAAATAGGCTAATACCGAGGACAGGTAAATTTTGCAAAAAGCTTGCAATTGTAGCGGCAATGACAACGTAACATTGATTTGATAAACAAACTCATATCAGTATTTATTTTGGGTAATCATGGACAGAAGATAATATTTTTTATTCTGTTATATATAATTTGAATGTGTGTCCTCCATATACGTACTACTGAATCCTGACCTTTGGTAAAGTATTTGATATTATTGTATAAACTTTGGTACAGGGCAGGGACACCGAGATTAAAATGCAACTTTGGCAAAACACGTTCTGCGTGTGATTAAACACACTGAACGCTACTCCACTATTATGCCCTGACTTTGTTCAAGATGTCGTCATTTTTACATATTTTTAATAACAAAAGCTAACCCATGTAAGTATACGTACGCTTTAATCATTTTTAATTGCATTTGACACATCATGTATTTCTTCACACATTGGCTAAATTTAGACTCCGGCAGGAGAAAATCCACAAAAATTATATCGTTATTTCGTTATCTAGTTGAGATTACATAGGGTTACCGAACTAACTAGTTTTGATTCTGGAACAAGTTTTTCCTCTTGGGAAACTTTTTGTGCTATGTATTTGCATATAACACTCACGTTTGACTATACAATAAGGAAAATTGAAGGCGCTTCAAATCTGGATTGCTTTGATGACATAATAGTACTGCAATATTAAATGACATTACAAGGAAAGTTTCCTAAATTCCGAAACAACAAGACTTCATGAGCTGTCAGGATGCAATATTCAATATACGCAGTTGTTTCAGCTCAACTTTTTCCTGATATTTGTACTTCGATGAGTCGGCATTAGCAATATGGCTATTTTACTTTTTATTTATATATCTGTACTTATAGAAATAGTACACCTTTGAAAAAACTCATGCATATAAAATTAAAACCGATGAGTGTATCATAGTTTTAACTCGTACATTAAACTATATGAAATGAAGTAATGATTTGGTAATTAAATTTGAGTTTAATTACTTTCATATCTAGTGAGCATTGAATGATGTCCCAAAGGAGTTGATACAAATTTTTTAAATTCTGTCACCGTAAATGCAAAAACCAGATTGCCAACTCAACCGAATAAAGCTGTAACCTGTAACATACTTGTAATTGTGTACATCATACTGGTTTTCCCAAGCTTTCTCTGCTCTCAAATTGAAAATAAATTATTTTTCTTAATACTGTCACACTTTTAATCACGGTTGATTTGTTTCAGCTCGATTAGTTGAGCGTCACTGATTAGTTTCATAACCATATGCGTGGTAAGTAAGTTCCCCTAAGAATGCGTTTATGGTAAATTGGGGAGGCTTTTCAGCCCTGCAAATCTTAATTTGATCCTTCGTCCCATAAATCGGCATAGCTAGGGAATGAAAGTTTCAAAGAAGCAACGATTTAAAAGAAATAAATATTATTATTCACTTTAGAAGTTTTGACAGCCTTCATGAAATTTATCTCAGCATTTTTTAATTTATTATTTAATTTGTACTACGATTTTGATCTTTCTACTTTCAGCTACGCAAATCCACACTTAAATACAGCATACCTAATTAAACGTTGATCAACGTAAATTATAAGGAAGTTCTGTTCTATCTAAGTTCTAATTATTTTAACTTCTAATATACTAATAAAAATAAAGTATTACCTTTTTAAGCAATATTAGTTTACTATCTAATTTACTACTTAATAAGTATAATTGTGTTACTGTGCCGAAAGGCAAACACCATAGCGGTGTCAGTGAAATAAAGTTTCTTTCTCTCTCCCTAGTTGAAGTTAATAGCTACTTCTGCAGCAGCCAAGGTTGCAAAAGCATTAAACAACATGGTTGAGGTTGAAAATAGTCAAAATAATAAGCACAGTGAAAGTGCTGTCGATGCTGGCGAACCTCTACCGTACTTTTTGGGGAGATCTCTGGTTGACGATGGATTAGTGGATGTGGAGTCCCTTATGCACTCAACAGTAATGCCTACTGGTTTGGAAGAACTTGCAAAAGCTGAAAAAGTATACATTTTCCAACATTTTGAGCCCTTTCCATTCAGTACGGAATTTCCTCCACTAAGCTACTACACCATAGTAAATGCTTCATGTGAAAAAATCAATATTGCGGCTGAGCTAAATTGTTCTGGAACGGATAAAGCGTTCATTATGCATATGTTCACTCCAGATGGAGATCTTGTAGTGAAAATTGTGGAGCGTAACAGAGACATATGGTTAATTGATAAGAAGTTTGAAGACCTTGCTGGTGGAGATCTGAAGAAATACCTCGAGAGGGATCGCCAGTTACCAAGTTTGTGGCAAAGAAGGACATCCGATTCTGAACCGGAGTACGAAGTTGTGGAACAGAAACCAGATGCGCACATTCACATGGAACTTAGCGACGGGGATTTCCTTGGAACACTTTGGAGAAGTGATTCCGCTTGGGTGATTCACGACACCTACTTGATACCTGTATACACCATACCAGAAGAACCTGATCCGAGGTATCCAACACCAAACAGACATGCACAGGATGTAATTTATAGCTATTACTCCGCTGGGGCAGAGATAAATTCTACTATAGGCTATCCACTCGGGAAAATCGAGACTAATGTGGAACTAACGGAACAATGTGGTCCCGACGCCGCACACTGGGCATGTATTGGAATTCAATTTCCGGACCATTTTTATGTTGTAGACAAGACACTAGTTGTAGGTGTTGCACTCAACCAGGTATGTACTTTAAACTTCCTCACAATTTCGAATTTAACATCATGGCACCCAACCCAAACCGTTATTATTTTAAAATCCCACATTATTTGAGTACACTCAACATATTACGCTCTTGTTTTTAGTACTGCAGAATCCAACCACTTGCAATAACTCAACGCAAGTCCAACACGGTAGCACCACCTCGTCACAAATGTTTCGTAATTCTTTGTACAGTCATTATTATTTTCATTGCTATTTTGGCCATTTTAATTGCAGTTGGAATTATTGTAACTTTCCAGAATAAACACACTACGTAACTTATGCAATGTTTTATTTTTCAACTATTGTATATTCTTGCTACAATATTGGATTGGAATTAACTACGTCTGCGAACATTACTCGTATTGAGCTTAAAACTAGTCAAAACAATATCCGACAACAAAAAACAAAACATAATCAAGAAAACAGTACAAAAATATAGACTGACATCTGCAATAATAACTCGAATAATGAGACCCCACTAGGGATAAATAAATAAAGCTGCATTTTGTCCAATTGTTATAAAATTGTTCTGCAGTAATACTATTGAGTGTAGTTAACTTACAAGTTTCACCTTGTGACTAAAAAATATAAACGAGTTGTCCTGGGTTTTAATACTTCAACATCCATTCTGAAAATGTTAAATACTAAAATATCGTACTAAAGTTAACACTACTTCAAGTGTATAAAACTACTCACCAGTAACTCGTAACTAACGGGTATAATACATACCATGGTAAGACAACGCGATTGCTATAACGGTGGGGAAATTAGTCAAAAAAGCGTCAAGGTATTCAAGCCTGATTAATCAAATACCTGTTGTACAAACTAATTACCTGAAGATTAAATAAAGAATCATATTCAACTACCCCAAACATTATAATATGGAGCTGATATTCGTCATTACACAATATAAAAATTAGCATCTGTCTTCTGACTGTATACTTGACACCACAGCGTGAGCATGACTCCAGTTCTTCCCCCTACAAACCACCAATGGATTGTAAAACTCTTGAACACAATCAGTCGGTGGATCAAAAAAAAGTTTATTTTCTGCCACAATGTGCAACAACCCAACGAATATCAAAGGTACAGTAATATTTTTTAGGGTTGCTACGGAACGATGTCGCACTAGATTTAAAATGCTCACAAAATCTAGAGATGTAGGCTGTTCCATTGTTGGCCTGGATTCATTCTACAAACAACAAATTAAATAGGAATTTTTACTGTTCTATTATTGCACATTACAAACAAGGGATCTACGGAACCAACATACATCTAGATACAGCTTTTCCTTTAGTATTCCAAGTAGAAGCGTCTTCAACCCACGCATGTCTATCAACTTTGGGTTTCTCACGTAGCGACTGACATCTTCCAGAGTATTATTAGTATTATTTATATCTGTGACATGGTCTAAGCGCTGAAGTAGTCCTTCCGGAAATAAGTGCAACAACGAATCTGTAAAATATATTAAATGTTAAATAATTTACACTCACTATGTGTGCAGTATTCATACAAATAACAAAACGAATTATTACGAAGTATTACCCCAATTAACGGAATTTTCAACCCCAAAAGACATTGCATCATCGCCAAAATCCTGCAAATTGGTAAGTTCTGTGTGAAATAATCCGCGAAGAGGAGAAAGGCATCGAATTCTTGGCAAAATTAAAAACTCACCTCCGATTCACCATCAAAATTAGATCTAAAAAACTCTAGTTCCATGCTGTCAGCCGGAGATAAACAGATTTTGGAGTTATCTAAGTTGTCACCAGGTTCGTTGTCAGTTTCTGGGCGAAAAACTGATGGATGAATTCTCCGATTAGGATTAGTGAAATACCTAGTTATGTTTCATATACGTATTTAGTAAAACATTCCTAAGTAAGCCAATATTCTTTTATTGAAATCGCACACGTAAGCAAACCAATAAACGAACCAAATTGCTTTTATTTGTATGTTTAAAAACTTACGATGTGAACTTTGAGACATAATCATCACTATCTACATCTTCCTCCTCGACAATAATGTTTTCATAACTTTCAGAAGGATTGACGTAAGGCGAGCACAGTTTATAATTTGTACGAGACCAATCAGATAGCATTTGTTCAGACAGGACAAATGCAGATGGATCTGCTGAAATGTTGTAAACTAGCTGATCATCAAAGTTGTCCAAGTTAATGTCGTCGTAGCAAAGTGTGAATACTTTCCGATTTCGTCGCCGAGCTATTCATAAGATATTACATTTCCTATATTTGAAATACTTCAAAAAATACTCAAAAAAGTAAACAGCAAAAACAGATATTAAACCTTTTTTGTAGGAGTCACAGGGATGTTTAAATTGGTACGACCAAGGACTTGAAAACCCATATTTCTGCTTACACATGTTAAGAACGTCACCCACTTTCGTGGATTCAATCAATCTTTTCAAGTCATCAAGGGATTTAATATCATCGACTGAAGTTGGTAACGTTGATGATCCAACAACAGAATTATCGTTTTCATGCCCAGGATCTTCAAAACATGAGAAAACATTCATTTTAACTTTTGGTTATCGAAAACTTTATATATTATTTAATTAAATTTATAGTACCATAGTTTTCGCGAGTATAATGACTCGGAGATCTATTCGGATTATGTGTGAATTCATTGAGATCACCAATATCTCCTTCAACAAGATCTTGCTGCAGTACGGACAATAAATTGTCACTAGTTTCCAGATCCCGGGGAATGCCCTATTAGAACGCAGCAAAATGTAGATTTATTAAACCACTAAGTTCACTAGGTCTATAAATTAACACTAGAGACTTACCCACAAGTCTACAAGCTCAGGGTCATAATCCGAGATGTGGTTAAAGGGCAACCACGTTATCGTCGGAGGTTCATCTACAAATACAATAATACTAGCATAGCATGACACTTCAAAAACAAAATTTATAGAGCTAAGAACTCAGGAGTTCTTCCACAACATTTTTAACCAAAAATCTTAAACGAGCTTGAATAACTACAACTAATAATGCTCATAATGTAATGCTCAGCAATCATACCATGACCAGGAACATTTCTAACTTCAGTTCCAAAATTAGCGTATTCTTGCGCTGAATTCAATGAGTTGGATTTGGAAAAGCTATCAGAAACAGAAAACCCAAATCAAGCTTTATATTAATATAAATTTTAAATACTTGTTGTATTACTGGTAATATTTTTCACCTCAAGTAGTCGAAGTCAATGTCTTCGTTGATTTCCAGCATGAGTTTAGATTTTAAAGTGTTGCGTCTCCATGCTGCATTTGTACTTCTGTCTTCAAACTGAGTATTAAGTTTTGATTCTTCATCAACAACGAACTTCGTAATCCGGCGCTGATATTAAAAGAACGAAGAATACGAAACTATATAAATGAGCATAAACATAACCACAGAAATGGATTCTTCAAATCAAGATTATCTGAAGATCATCATAGCTTCACATAATTATACATTACAAATTGATTCAATGTAACTACTGTTACCTTCCGATTGCGCTGCCTACTACAAATGTCTGAACTGATCTCTTCGCTTTCTGCTGTAAGGCTACTACTACTGACTTCAGCTACAGCTGCATCTGGTAGAAACCTTGAGACTTGCTCCGCTAACCTGAGGCATTGTGCATGCGTGTGCTCAACTCGGCACACGTAGATCCTAGCTCCAATTTCCAGTACGTGAGCATGTAATGTCTATTCAATTTAACCAATATTAATTTTAATAATAAATCATCTTCTATAACTGTTAGATTATGTATTAGTGCATCAATTATTCATGTAAAAATACTTGAAATGATGTTGCTATACTATGTACATATTTCCATTGATATTTGTGATATGTTATTTGATAACAAATATTATGGTTAAAAAATTACCAGTAAGTTGGGTCCCATTAACTCATCAAGCTCCAAAATCACATTTAAATTTTCAACGAGTTTTAAGCTGAAAGCATTATTCGGGCTGATTTTCTAAAACAAATATCCAATTAATTTACCACAGTTCATCCGTTTTTTACAAATGTGGTCAACACCGCATGTGCTAATATTACGTTACTCTTACTTTTGATTTGAATAGCTTCGAGCAGGATCTGTAAATTTCGCGAGCTACTTCAAGGCTAATTTCGCTGACAGGGAAACTGCCATCAGTAGAAATTGAAATGTTACTAAAAGCATCACTGTCATATGCTGATTCCGACGAGGAGCTTGGCAGTCGAAACGTTAGTCTTCCTATAGGATTTCCTTTCCAGGGACACAGTTCCGGTGAACTATTGATACCGGAATCATTTTTGTTATTAATAGAATCGTCGTTAATCGCAATTACAAAACCGTCATTATCTTGAGCTTCTTGTCTTCGACGACCCCTTGGTACTCTCCGCTTTGCTGGAGGACTCTCATTTCCAGTATCACTGTCACTCACAACTTCGTCACTGCTGGCCGAACTACTTGAACTTTCGGTATTCTTGTAAATACGCTTCATAATTTTGCTTGCGTCGAAACTTTCAGTAGTTCAATTATTACACTTATTACCACACGAATCGGTTCCTGGAACAAAATAAATATATTATGAGCAATAATAAATAACTCTATTTTTACATGAAGGAAATGACATTGTTGACAATGAATATTAATGTGTATTTTCTGCATTTGCACCTGTAAAAGTGACGAACTTTAAAAACAGATAACCTTTATTTAATATTTCATTTAATTTTTTTACCTTTATTTTCATATACTTAAACATACAATAACTTGCTAATTTGCGTTAGCATTCACTTCAAAACGCATATTATATCCTAACTCCTAACATTTATACACAACTAATATTCACGAGACATTCATAATTATAAAAAATGATGGATAGACGATAGATCTTTCTGGTCTGACTCTGACATGTCAGCAAGAATATACGAATATATATTACTTTATTGTCACATGCGCTGCGGTGAGTGCAATGTTCGGCATTTTGCAAGAAGTATCAATAAAAATAAATTTTGTGTTTAAATAGAAATTAAATATAATTAATATTAAATATCTGTATAAGTCTGAAAGATAAAATTATACAAAATATTATGAATAACTATATTCAATTAAAAAATGCATATCCAATAAAAAAAACTTGACTTACTCCCAATTGATCACCAAAATATTTATTGAATCACATCGCGACATGTGTGTAATCTTCAGAGGTCAAATGTCAAAGGTCCACAACACGGAAGTCGTTTTTTTCACAAATGACATCTTCCACAGCCAGTGTCGAGACCCATAATAATGGCTGCAACCTTTACCGCGCTTTCTCAGTCCTGACCTCTTTAATACTGGACTGGAAGTTGGTCTGGTTAAAAATGCATATAATGGAATATTTAGATTTTTTCAGGACTGCGTGATTAAACAAGAAATGGTAATACGTCACAACTTTGAAGACAATAATAATAATAAATAAATAATAATATAAGAAGAAGCAGGTTTCAACGAGGGAATACTCACTTTTGTTGTAATTATCTTGTCCCATCTTGTTGTTGCCTTTGTTTCTTTGGTTTCATTTCACTTCAATTCACTAACGAAGTTCAGCGGGCGGCACTGCAAAATTGGTTTAATTATATAAACACGTGAACTTCATTTTGTCGAACAAAACATGAAATGCTCCTGGAATGTTATTTTATTTAAACTTTCTATAAATTATACTTGCATTATTTACAATGTTTAGGTTTTTTTATCTATAAATTAAATTCTTAGCTTGGAAATTGCACGTGAGTAATAAATGCGATAAAGCAAATATTTCTCTTCTTATCCAGCATGATTGATTGACGATAGTATACAAGCAATAATTTTTTTCGAAATTAAGAAAAAAGTTGACATTGAAATCAAGAATATTAAATAAATTACAGGAAATGCTTTTGAAGATAATAGCATTACCCTTCCAGATTATATTAATTGTATTTATTTTTGTATTAATTTTTGTATTAATTTTTGTATAAATTTTTGTATAAATTTTTGTATAAATTTTTGTATAAATTTT
>JAQGAK010001242.1:0-37060 GCA_034696945.1 Lipothrix lubbocki | reverse complement strand
TTGTTTTTGTTATTGTTTTGTTTTTTTTGAAATTGTTAACAAAATCAACAACAAAACGTCCTATTTGGGCAGCACTACTTGTACATACTACAAGTATGTTATACTACTACAAGTACATGTATATAATTTATTAAAGGGAATAAGACAGGAGTAAAGCTGAAGTAAAACAACATGACTTGCGTTCCAATAAATGTTGCGATGTGACTCGCATAAGTATGTGTGTGTGCAACAATCCTGTGTATTGTTGTTGATGATGTTGATCATGTGAGAGCTCTAGGCTGAATTCATAGGACGGTCTTCAACAACAATGCGCTTCGTTTATTCCTTGGAACGACGCTTACAATCATCAGTGCCACGTTGCATCTTGACCCGTCCAGAGAGTATTAAACAGCATCGGTATCGGTTGGACGAGAAAAAAATTGTGTGGGAAGCACTTTATTCTTCTAGTTTGTAGTTTGCCGTATCTTGCATCTTGCCTGTTCTGCCGTCTATATAAGTGACGCAAGTTTAATTCCTGGAATTTATAAACGAAGCTTTTGTAATTAGGTAAGTGTATATTATAAACTTTTTGCTCTTTACAACTGGTTATCTACTTTCTAGGAAAATAACTACAACCTCTACAATGTAAAGGGCATGATTAGTGTGTTCATTATGATAGCGCATATTTTCCAACTACTGTATCGTAACATATTTAGGCACATTAAAGTTGAGAATGTTGAGATTCAGCTCAACAGCTGTGTAATTCGACATTAGGACTGTAGGGAGCATCTAGGAATTTCGTCTGGTGCAAAAGGGCCAGCACGAGGTCATGTTATAGTGACTTTGTATACTTTCAACAGTATTCCGTAGTATGCAGAAATTGTACGTTTTGGGGGAAGGGGGTTCAAAATCAAAGTTTGCAAATTTTCAATGTAGTTATATGTACATGATCCCCAAGCATTTTTCTTCCACGCCATTTTCAGAATAACATACGTACTTTTTCATGAATCCAGACGTTTATGTTTTGTTTCAATAGAGTCATTTTCTACTGATATCTTCAAGTCCTTGTACATTTACTTGCAAATACACAAACTAAATTTTATCGAAATAATAGCTCAACATCCGCCAACTACTCTCGAGCTTGGAGGTATTTGTATTTAAGATGCATCAGTCGAGCACGAGTAGTCAGTCCTTGACCCTGTATTGTACAGGACTGATGGAGTTTTTATGTGCATCGCTTCGGGCGGTAGACGTCCAATTTTTGTGTACATTCCAGTGCCTTAATTCATCTTGACTGCATCTGAAATTCGCAACTTCATGTTTTGGTGCATGTATAGAGAAGAATGTAATTTATTACTCCGTTCTCTTTTACTGTAGCGCATAAAGTTTTTATTCCCAAGTCCGAAGAGCCGAGACGATCCTTTTCGCCATTATCATCATTTTTTGTGTATGCGTTTATTTATATGTACATTTTTACATCGTACAAACTATCCGTGTAGCTTGCGTTTGTAGTATTTAAGCAACTCCTCTCCATGTATTTGTATTAATACAATTATCAGGAACAGGAAAAGGATGAAAGGAAAGTGTAGTCTATATATATGTATCTGTGATGGCATGTGGTATCTTCCTAGAAATTCTTGCAAATTACTTTTCTGCCTGTCGGTATTATGCTTAGAAACAGATGTACTTATACTATACTTGGAAAATTATATTATTGAAGGGATGTTCGTACTATAAATACACTTAATAGGTGGCTATTATTACATACGCGAGTATTAGAGCGATAGCGGCCAGCGACAAAACCAGCTGTAAAGCATTAAACGGAAATCAGCAAAAATTCTACTCACGTACTGTATACTAATAAAGCATTACCTCATATTGAAGTTGTTCAACGTCATATATCTGCAAAAATGAGAGATATTGCCGTCCTAGAACTCTTTATGAAAATTAAATGATGGCTGGGTCGAACGACGGAACGACACTCAAGACTTCTGATATGGAACAAAATTCTTGTAGAATTCACATAATCATGAACTGTGAAGTTGAAGTTGAGTTTCAGCTGCATATTGCTATGTCTAACTTAAGTAAATATAACGTTGCTTTTACAAAAAGACAGAAAGAAGCAGCAAAAACTATACACTTGGAATGTGCCGTACACCTCATTAGAGCTAAAATGGTTGTATTTTTACTGGGGTTAATGCATGTTTGCCCATTATTATGCATGAATTTCTATATTTTGACTGAAACTGAATGTTCGTTGAATGAACTGTTGTTAGTATTCCTATATTGACATTTCAACTTTTAGGGCAAATAGATTTGGATATTCCTTTAAAGCTATGCACATATTTAGTATGTTCGTCGTCGTGAAGTTCTTTTCCATAAAAAAAACGGGACAAAAAATAATTTGTGAGGACACTATAGCTACAAGTAGTAAAATGTTTATACATGGAGATAGTTTATACTTGAATCGGCGTCACTCCGTCCGTGAGAGTGTGAACGTTGTTAGGAAGTTAGGAGTTACTATTGGGGGTTTTCAGCATATATACATGAAGCGTCAACTTCGCTGCTGCTCATATTTTCCTATCGCTGGATTTCAAGCTGCAGGAACTTAAAGATGTTATATATAATACAGGTTGTAAATGTAAAGTAAAGCTTGTGTGAGTTGTATTAAGGCTTGTAAAACGTATATGATGAGACATAGGACAGAACGTTAGTTAGACGATTTAGGTATATTCTATGTCAACATAGAGGTTCATTTTTGCATCAGCCAACAAGGTTCTATATCACACTTAGTCAGTATCTTCCCTTTTTCCCCAGCACTGTGTCAGCTTTGTAGTCAGTCTCTGTCACGCAACTCGTATTGTGAACAATTTGGATTTTTCCTCTCGTTGACGTGCCTTCAATGTAAGTAAAGGGTTTATAATAATTGTAGCTATTGTTGTTGCTGATTGACAAATATTTTAAAGTCGTTATCTGTCAAAAATTTATCTTTTGTTGTGGCTTTACAATTCCACCGAAAAATAGCTTGTTAGTGCCATTTGTGAATTTAATCTTTCCTGACAAATCCCTAATTCCCATTGCTTTTGGTGCTGACCCTTGTTGAGTGCCGGATGACAAATTGGCAGTGAGTCTTGATTATCGGGATAAGTTGGAATAAATCCTGAGTTGGGAGTTTGACATTGAGCAGTTGAGACTCAACTTCCGACTATCCGACAGTTGTCAGTCTAATTGATTTCCACCTGTTGAACAGTTTGAGATTGTGTTGAATTTTAAAAAAAATTTGTTAATACAATTTTAATATAATTTTAATTTATTTGATTATTGATTATTGTGCAGTTGAAGAAATACAGCAAAATGGACTACAGCAAGCATACGGAAGCCAACGCTCCTCCTCCAGGCTTTGTGGATCCTCCACCAGCTTATAATACAACTACCCAGCCTAATATGAACGTTCCTCAGGCTTTTGCAGCAGCGCCGCCTCCACAAATGGGTAAGAAGAAGTTATTTATTTATTTTCAATGTTTATCTAATACAAACAATTTCATGAATTTTTGGTTTTTGTGGAGAATTCTGGAATTATTCCGGCTTTGTAAAATGGAAGACATATTTTCATGATCCAACTTTTATTAAACTCGAAACCCAACTTATAAAGTCCATTTTAACGTATTGCCCATTTTGTTCTCATGTATAGTTGTTGTGGCTGCCCCGGTCTCTCTAACTGGACATTCGCAGCGGATGAACTGCCCATATTGTCAAGCTGATGTAATGACGGAGACGAAGTACAAAGATGGACGAATGACGCATATTTGGGCTGTGGTTCTATGTTTGGTGGGGTACGTTGTATATGATTAACTTATTTATCTTTAATGTACTATGTCGGTGATAAAAGGTAAAGTTCCAGGAAGTATTTTTACCAAATGAATTTATTTCCGAGAAAAGGATGATAAGTATTTATTTTGGAAGGATATTTGAGGATTATGTTAGTTTAACAGGAAAATATCCACGGGAAAAATAGCTAAATTAGTATGCAAGTTTTTCGTAAAAACAAATCCAAGTATAATCAAAGAATAAAATGGATAATTTTAGTAATAATGTATTATAGTAGTAAATATTTTACATATTATATTTTTAGATGTTGGTGCTGCTGCTGCATCCCATACTGTGTTGACGACCTGAAGGATGTTGACCATGAATGTCCAAATTGCCATCGTCACATCGGAACTTACAAACGTTGAGCTCGTCTCAATTGTATGGACCAGTACTTGTATATACCAATAACCACAACTTATATTGTACTTCAGTCTCAATGAATTTGACATATTTTCAATTATGACTTTGTTCCTTGTTACTTCTAACAATAAGCAACATTGTTGTAGAAATTAAGATTAATATTGTTAAACGACGTTGAATGTGGATAATATTATTATTACATTACTAAACTTACAAATTCAATGTTCAAATGTTTTCCTTGCACAAAGTATAGTGATTGTAAGTACACATGTTCTTTTCTATTACGGAAAACTTCGGTAGTCTACACTATTCAACAGTTTCTGTCGTTTTATTATGCTGCTGCTTTGCTATAAGTACAGCTTTTCTACAGTTTTTTTTGTTAAAAGGAAAAATAATGAATTTTAAATTATATTACGATGATTATAGTTTAACTAGAAAAGCGAACGATAATTTGTAAAATTTATGCTAGAAGAGATTTTAGGAAATCAAGTTAAAGGAAATTATTATAATAATTACATTATGTCATCACGATTCTAGAAATAAAGAAAACTATTTTAAATCACTCACATGCTCATTTGTCAAGTTCTTGCATGTAAAGATATGGCTAATGGAAGCTTTTTGTTACTTATAGTTAAGCACATCCCGAGTCATCTCTCTGTTTGAATTGTATGTGCATTACTGTGGTTTAACCAACAAACGTGCTGCGTTTTAGTAGTTGTTTGCAAATAATTTTCGTTTCACATTCTTGATACGAAATGAGTTCCATGGAAGGGAAGTTTGTGGTTAAATGAATTTAAGCTCTTGGGACGTTCTAACATCGTTCTATCTGTAAATAAGCTTTATCAAAATGGGAACATTTCTTTTATTTTTAATCATAATATTGTATACATGCATCGACGACCAACCAGACCACAGAAAACGTTGGCTGGGAAATAAAGCGTTTGCCCTCTGACCTTGGTCGGGAATTTGGAATAGTATATTATAAAATTACTGAATCATCCACGCTCTGCCAAAAGAGCTTGAGCTCATTCTTCCAAAAGTATATAAAGTAATGTTGGGGAGAGCTGCGGCCCGTGCTAAAATTAACCTTTAATCTAAATAAATATATTTGCATTGTAGGTCTTAAGTTATAGTACAAACAAGCCGTCAAACTGTTGATAAAATTATGTAGACGATGTGCAGGCAGACTGAACCAGCAGACGTATTGCAAACACACGATCCAGGTATTGTACCGTCCCCGTTATTACTTTATCAAGTTTCTTTCGAATACATAATAATACACAAATTGGATATGTACCACTCGTTCGAGAGAGCAATAAAAAACATATAACTTGAAAAACATCAATAAAATTATATATATAAAGTACATATGACGATCACCTCTTTATATGATTCAACAATCGCGTCATATGAGTTTCTTAAATAATTAAGTACCTTTCCGTTACTCTTTCACGGGTAAATTCACACTTGACGAAGTTCACGACTCATTGTAAGTAAGCGTTTATTATTCTTTTTATTTTACTTACGGAGGCATTTACATATAGATATACTGCCCTGCTATACACAACACGGGTATGCAATGTCAATGTACTTACTAATTAATTGTGTTTGTATCGACAAAAGCTGAATTTCTATTTCTAGATTATCTTCACGGATATGCATTTCATAGAATTCAAGTTCATTAATGAATGAGTCATTGGAAACGTCAGCGCCCTCGTCATCATTAACTTGGCTTATTAATGCTGCGACGTTTTCCAAACGTATCTCTTCACAGTAAGTAAGAAGATGCTGAATTTCCTATAGACCAAATGATTCATATTATTTCACATCTTTACACTTTTATACAGCCTGTGTCAGACCAGAACAAAGCTATTATTGAAAACACTAATAATTCATTTTTATTATAGATTTAGATAATTTATTACTTTAAATGGATCTCGACTTGTGAGTTGTGACATAACACATTAACTTTCATCACATATACAACATCGTAAAGCTATACTTACACATATTACGGTTTTAATGTTTATAGTTTCGGTTTCAGCATATGACTGTCTGGACAATAAAACTGTTAGCACTTGCTTCCTTGCTTGTGAATGCATAATTTATTTTTGTTAAACTATTTTTATTACCGAAAACCCTATAACCGTACCTGTTTGTTTACAATTATTGCAAATCTATAAACTAGTACACATAGAATTTCACTCCAGTTCTTATGATTTGGAGTTTTTATCACGTTATCATTTATCATCTTAATATATTTATTGCACCTTTGTTATTTTACTGTGGGCTAACGGCAAACTATAATATTATAGTTTGCCGTTAGCCCACAGTATTAAAATTATATTATAATTGAAGAATATTAAAATTGTTATGATTGGTTAGTTTGTTTTGTTATTTAACAAAACAAACTAACCATCATAACAATTTTATAACATTCTTTTTCTTACTATTAGAACTATATGTGGAACCGTTCAAACATATTTACATATTATTATTGCACTTCCCTAAACTTGCTTAAGCCTTTATAAAACCCATATACGGAAAAGGAAACAGTTTTTAAAAAGAGTGCAAACATTATTTCCTATACTCTGTGATAATTATTGTAAATAAATATGTCATGCCTAAAAAGTGTTCCTGTTATCTTATCAGCCTCAAAGCCGTGAAAATCGAGTCACAATTTGATAAAGTATTCGCAACTGGCTTCATAATTCGTAAGTAAAACGAACTCTTATGATTTGGATTTGGGGCACAAAATCTCAGTTTGTCAGTTCTACTATATAATCGTATACCATCCAACAAAATATTATCACATTTGCATATCACACATCGATGCATCATTCCATAATTTCTGATGAATATTTGTATAAGTTAGTTAAGTGTCTTTGTTACGTCACTACAACAGTGCACGTCACCACAAGCCACAACACAACATTAACTAAACTAAAACTACGTGAAATAGTTTATTCTCATTCCCATTACAATTTTACACAAGAATAATTAATTATATTATTGCTCCACTTCCATCCAAATCGGCATGAAGGAATAATAATGAAAAGAATATTTATGTATTATGATGAGGATAGAGCGGAAATGACATACATATATGTAATCTTTGCTTCAATCAGAAAGCACATTCATCATATTCCCATTACTCCTACATTGTGAATGCGTAATGCACAAATACATTAAGCGTACTCACAGATAATATAATATGAATTCTGTTGAAGAAATCAATGCGTGAAAGATTAAAATATGGCATACATGTATCTACGTATATAAGTGTAGTCATGTATACTTAAGTATACTTCAGTGTGTGCATGACATGAACTACAAAAAGATTCCATGTCGTTCAACATTCAACACAAAATATGAGCTTGACCCTAACTGCATAGTACAATATTAATGTCAGGTAATAGCCAGCTCAGTTGTCTCTCCAGATAACTGAGTGGCAGTGGTCTAGCGATGGAGAGTCTCACGCCGGATACGAGAGGCTTCGGGTTCGATTCCCGACGGCCGCTCTTTACTTTTGACATTTTCCAAACCCCTTATTCTCACAATTAAATATTACATACTTTAACAAATTATTACAATAAGCTTAAATTGCACGTAAAGGCTTCAACGTCATCATTTAAGCTGAAGCACTTTGTGTACATTGTGTAACATCAAAGCACAATAATACTAAATACTAACAAGTGAGTCATATGAGTCATCTCCTGTTTCATCGCCGCAGGAGTATAAGAACCAAAATGAACAAATTGCCCACAAAGCTGACCTTGTCCAATCCAAGAAGTATAATATACTTAATTCATGTATATAGTACAATTTATAGAACTGGAAAAATAATTTAAAAATAAAATATAAATGGGGGCCATTTTCTTTTATAGGTATGACAATTGGGCATGCTTGTGAACGTTTCAATTTTTGATAATTCCAACTTCAAAACGTTTTTACATGTCATCAGCACCCTCTCTCCCTGCTTCTTAACCGTAATAAAAATAACTTTCCGTGTACGAAAAAAGTACGTATATATACAATTTGTATTGCACGTATAATACTAAAAGCTCACATATGGTTGCTCGCGGTGGGTTTGCATGTATTTTGCAGCATATCGTCGGTGAAGTATTGAAAAGTACTATATTTATGTACTGACGGGATAGAAATTAGTACTTTGGGATCCTTAGCCGAGGATGTAGAATGGCATAGAAGTGAAATATTGATGTTGTGAGCGATAATATTAAAAGCAGGGACATTGAAATAGAAAGGTTTTAGTACTAGATTTCATACACGGGGACACAGAGGCGTTGGTTCATTTCTATTGTAAATGTAACATTAAAATTTGTATACACACAACAGACACTAAAAGTAAAGTAAACTACGGATATTTGATAAATTCATACTATTAATTTAGTCATATATTATTAACGACAAGAAAGAGCTTGCTCGTGTTGTTAAATGAGATATCGGGAATATCACGTAGGGCAAATATTAGTCATTTTTTGTATAGGAAATTAACATTAGAAAGCACTTTGATAGTGTTAGAAGGGAGTAGTTCTGACTGGTCTCAAAACTCTCCAAATTAATAAGCTGTGAAAAGAGAATTATTTTTGCCATCAGAATTATTTTAGTGACGGCTGAAGTCTTTCGATTTGGAAACTTGGAAACATTCCTTTTTTGATTAAAAATGTGTGAATTAGACGACTTGGTGGAATGTGCCCTTTGTGCTGCCTGTTGCTATTGTTGTTTTAGCTTGTGCAAAGGGGGAGGTAAGCTGATTTCGTAATTATTCATTCTTGATAAAATAATTATACAACCAATTATTAATTTTGTTGGTTATCATGATTTAAATAATTAATTTGGGTTGACTGAATTTGAAACTTCTATATTGAGTTAGTTGGCTGCACTACTCCGGCAAATAATTGGGGTTTTAGTATTTAGTTTTTATGATTTGTCTTCAAATTTGTTGACATGTTGACGTTGACTAGCTTAAACATTTAATGGGGATAATGTAATATCGTCCAATTCATGGGGATTTTTGTTTGTGATTTGAGACATCATGTAATACATATAATGACATTCTTATGAAGTTCTATGAGGATTTATGATACTATTGAGTGAGTATGAGTAATACTGATTTTGTTTGGAGTTTGGCTTCAGTGGGAGAGAGAGTTGTAAAAAAACGTTAGAATAAAAATGACTAATAAATAATTATTTGGAAGATGCATTGAATGACCGCAATGAATGATAATAATTTTTTTCTCCTGCAGATTCAAGGACCCAAGCGCAGCCACATCCTGTAGTAATTCAGAATCAACCGCAACCAGGTCAACCGATGTATTACGGAGCAGTGCCTGGCCAGGCCATGCCATACGGGCACGGGCAACCTCCTCAAGGGTATCCACCACAGGGCTATGCTCCTCAGCAACCCGGAGCTTACTACCCACCACAACAACAGCCCGGATACGGACCAGGACCGATTCAGAATCAGCCTTATCCTCAACAATATCCACCACAATATCCCCCTCAAGCTGGATTCCAACCAGGTCAACCTGGACCCCCTGGCTATCCTCCTCCATATCCTACTAACGAGCAGTATGCTCAATCAGCTTACAACCCGAGTGCACCAAAATTTTAAATTACTTCCTGTGATATGATTATTGTCTAACTGTTTAGCGATAATTTCAGGGAACAGCTGTTGAAGGAATTTGAAAATTATGGCTATTCAATATAATAATTAATTCTCTTTGGAATTATCTCTTATTACAAATTCGCTATATCAAAAACGTCTACTTCCGATTTTAATCCTGATCGATTGCTAAAACAAAAATGAAGAAATTGCTTGAAATTAGAACCTGTATATTATAGATAGTAGCAAAAATTCCATGTTAAATAGACTGTTTTATCTTATTTAGTATTATATTGTAAATTAACATTTAAGTAAATAGATGTGACTATTATTATAGTTCTATTGAATAGTTCTATACGTTTCATAGCGTAAATGAATTTGTTTGAGTTTATGGATGTGTTCATCATAGATTTGCAAGAAGTTTCCTTGAGCTACTATATGTACTACATATGTTTTGTTTCGTTTGTATATAAAATAGTTGCCTCTTGAATTGTTATATAAGTGGAACTTATTCGAATTCAGTTGATAGTTGTACATGTCAAATCCTATTAGTGTGATTATTAAAGCTCATTCCCCCTTCTTGTCGAAATTACAAACAACATCGACATTATGTCAACGAGGATTTACTAATTATAATGGTGCAACTACGGAATATCAGAATAAAATATTGCTATTATGTACTAATTAATTTATTGATCGCTACGAAAATCATTTGTTTGGAAATGCAAAGCTATCATGATGTTCCTTTATTAAGTGCATACATGTGTGTACCTATAGTGTTTAACCTTACCAAATCAAAAATTGAAAGATTAATTTCTCTGGAATAAACTAACAAAATTAAGAAATGATAACCTGTAGAACATAAAGTTTATAATTTATTGAGATTAGTATTAAGATCTCCCGCACAGATAAAAATTATTATTTGTAAAAAATAATTTTATTTAGTAGTGAATTATTACAACATAATACTGGACTTTGTCTAATACCTAGTACGTCAGCCTTCTGGAAATGGACTTGTAACAAATTCCGTGCTAATTATTTGAATGGATGTACGTAAATGGTTGGGACCATATAACCATAGCGATAAGCTCGACAGTATAGTTTTGCCGTGATGCCACTACTTGTAATTCCATAGTGACTCATTGTAGTTTTTAATTTTACGTAGGTTATAGCAGATTTAATCCAGTATTAACTTGTGTACTAGGAAATAATTAAATAATTATACACCCCTTATCCATCACAAGGTGAATATTTTGTTATCTGTTTCGAATGATAGATTATTTACTATACCGATACGAAGCAGATTTCAAAACCCTATATATTTGCCAATGGTGTTTGTACCAATATATACATTATTTATCGACTAAGAATATTTATATTGGTGACAGAAATCAGCCGTCGTATTTCTATGAAAGTCAGCACTATCTAATACACAGAATATTTTGAACCGGAGTACATTAATCCTCATTAGGATTCGTCAGCTTTGTTGGTACATCACAGTTCTAAAACAAGAATACTTCATTCTGACCATTAATATGTGATTATTTTTTATATCTTGCTACTTTTTTAGTAATCTTATTTAGTTCGAAAATGTTATCGACGATCTTAGCAAAATGTTTCTAGTAAAGTATCGGTTAAAGTTAAAGATTAAATTACACCCACCCACACATTAATGGGTTAAAGCTTAAGATTCTATATATATGAAGCAAGATGTTCGCCATGATGATTTCGACTTCGTTATTCGTGACAGCACAATTCAAAAAATCCGAGGTCTGACAAGTCTAATATTGTCATTGGTGGACAGCGAGCTCACGGAAATATTACAAACGCTTTTGGCTAGTATGTAATTCCAGGTTTGGTTCAGGGCAACGGTAAATTTTGGAAAGATCATATATTGACACTGCCAGTCAATATAAAAAACCTTCTTGAAGTGGACCCTGCAAACAACGTTTTGTAAGTTATGATTTGAAAGAAGAGGAGCAACGAAAACTATGACTGACTGTAGTACTATCATGAAATTACTTGCACAAAAGTTTTTTGTTCAAAATAGTATGTACATTTTTAATTTCCTGTGGTTACAACGGGAGTTTGTTTCCATAAACTATCTTCAAGTAATTTAAGTTTAGAGAATATTATCTTTTTGCCATTTTTGTTGAAAGGTAAATCGGGAATCGGGACACGAAATAAAATTGATTCGGAAGGCAGCTTACTTTTACTACATCATCGCATCGTTTGTATTTTGTATAATACGTGAGCGTGAAGTGTGAAACGTCACACACTTAAGGTCATTCAGGGTCAGATTACAGACAGACAGACTGACAGAGGTCAACCAAAACCTTATTTTCGTTATATCCTTAAACTTCCAAGTTCCAACCGAGCCACCTCAAGCAAGTAATAATAATAAACAATAAGCCAGGTTCTCTCGCAATACAAAATATTAGCAATCTAACCAGGCAGGCAATTGATTGACATACAAAACGGGAAACTAAACACATAATTCAATAGAGAACGTAAGAAGTTTTTTTCTAATCTTCCTTGGATTTATTTCATAAGTTCACGGTTCAAGATCATTGGTTCTGTTTATTGATAACCTAAACTTTTACAGGAATTCTTCACATTATTCCAGTATACAGGGTATATGTACATACTGGTGTGGTAACACAGCACCAGTCAACCGGGTTAAACCTTAAACCCTTCATTGGTGATTGGTGAAACTGCTGCTAATATAATTTTCTACGCCGTTGCGTTGTCTCAAACTCAAACAGTAACGACATCTACCTACGGATACGGATCGTTCCTACTAAACTACATTTTTGGTAAGATATTCTGGATTGAAGTCTTACCGTTCTTTTTACCGTCATGATGCAAAAACAATTATTTCGCAAGCATATAATTAGTATTACCAATAGATTGACAGCATAAAATAATGTAAATAATTAATTGTTTAATTAATTGACCAATTTCAATGCAATTACTATTCCGTAACAGCCAATGACTCTCAATACGGTCGGACAAGAAATGCCCAAGACAGCACGCTACACCAACGTACGCACGAGGTTAGCTCAAGATGACGAAGATGGCCTTGGTGTTGGTGATTCAGGGCCTGTTATGTGCATGGCCGGTAAAGTTTGCTGTGGTTTCATTGGTGTTTTAATACTGGTCTTGGTCATCGGAATGATTGTGATGTTCATTAGAGGTGGAACTTGAAGCTCCAGTCCAGACGTTACCCCAAGATGTTTACTGATAATAGTCAATATGATTTACAGCCATTTTTCGAAAATATCGGTAATTTTATTTCAGTTTTTCATTACAGCTACTACAGCACATCATGTTAATATTTTTAAATTAATATTTTCTAATGTTAATTTATACGATATTTTTTAAGTCTTTCTTTTTTTCATTTATTATTTTCATTTGCAGAACAGGTACACTATAGAAGTCTCGTGTATGTTGTGACAGACCTCATAATAGTGGCTTAATGGAAACAACATTTCATTATACTTATATTTAATCGGATTAATTTTTTTTACTGATCTGTATGTGGAGTATGTTTTAGTATAATGTATTTAAGACAAACTATTTGTAAATAGTTTGTGTGATAAAAACGCTCTTTCCTTCACAACAAAACAACCCTTGCCAAATCTAAAGAAAACTGAATCCTTTCTGACGACTCCTTGACACATTTGCTCGCACACAATGGCATGTCATTAGAATCTCAAAAAATCAGCACTTTGTTAATTATAGGACTTTTGTAACAATCCACTTTTAGTTTAGAGGCTGTACTGTAGAATCTTCTTTACTTTCAAACGCAACTGTCTAATTTAAGCTGTTGGTGACAAATTATTGTTAGAAGGATCATTCAAAGAGCTCGTTCAACCATACTGCTGTGTACTGTTTGTGCATTTTTGTATCTTACTCGAGTTCTGCTTGTGTTGATTTGTGTAGAATCCCTTATCATTTCTGATTGTGAGTCTTGTGCGTGTGCCCAGGAATTAAAAATGCAA
Organism: Lipothrix lubbocki; assembly: GCA_034696945.1. Lineage (NCBI taxonomy): Eukaryota > Metazoa > Arthropoda > Collembola > Symphypleona > Sminthuridae > Lipothrix > Lipothrix lubbocki. The sequence goes on along the minus strand of JAQGAK010001242.1, from coordinate 23,221 downwards.
ACGTTAGTTTTGAAAAATCCCTAAGACCGCATTAGTATATATAAGAATGAGATGATGTAGCAGCAACGTAATAATAGCTCAAAGTAAAATCAAGTGATTTCTTGGACGTGACCAAGATTTCCCTCTTCAACTGATGAACCCCTGTGATGCTTTGCAATTTTTGTCGCTCTCTCACTCTAACTAATGACAGCTTCTGTCCTTAAGATGTTTATGGTGTGGCATGCTTTGTAATAATTACAGTAGCCAACCACAAATTGATATTATTACTGTTGCGACTCATCACACACGAAAATGTTGAAACAATTTGCTTGAGAATAAAAAATACAATTTACACCTTCATTTTTCATCTAAGGACTACAAGTTTAGATAATTGGAGATACTCGTAATTGTTTTTGATCTTCATTGTTATTTTCATTGTTTGGGATTCGACGACCGTCTCTATATTTTACGGAGTAAATAACAAGTGCACGTATAGATGTGGAGTTTAGATAAACTGCCTTGTGCTCTCGTCTCAGATCTCATAGAATCGGTATACTACAACAACACTATATACATACACACAGCTACACAGGATCGCATAATTGTCTTGTCATATAAAATGACAACCCTTCCGTGAATTGTACTGGTTGACCCCAATGGTATCGAGTATCGATGTGTATATATAGTATGTCACTGTATCATACATGTACAAATAATTACATTTCAAGTACATCATATATGTATATAGGTACCTTTGATATTAAAATATAAAGTATAACAGAAGAAGAAACTTACATATTAAGAAAATGCATTTTGTACTATACTACACAGCTGTATGGTGTTTCACAGATATTCAATAATATAATTGAAAATGATACTCGCCCCTGTAATCAAAGCTGTTCGTGGAAATCTGCACCTATACGTACACAATAATGTTCAATATTGAAGGAAAAACGTCAAAACAAGTTTGAAATATAATGCAGATTTTCGCTTTTAATAATAATAACAACGATTTTTCCATGTACAGCAAGACCATTGACCCTATACACATAGTCCACATAATAGTCATTTTTTGCTAACTTTTCCCTGCATACAAAATGCAAACAATTCGCCCTCGGTATACATCGTGCTTGAAAAGCTGAATAGACGGAGACGGAATCTACTATATAGTAAACGAATTCCAAGTGAAAATCCAACGAAATTTATGAATGACAGAAGATTTTGGTGATTGACTTGAGTAAATCAGATTTACTGACTCACAGTAATAACTCCCACACATTTAAAGCTCGTAGTTTCTTCTTTTTTTAATCAACTCTCTCGTCTCTCGTGCTGAACCTTTCCTGTCAACAAATAAAGTAAAGGATTTAGTGGGGATGTAAAAGTATACGAGTGTACGAGAATGCAAGCTCTGAGGTTTAAAAAGACATTTATTTCCGGTAATATAAAGAAAGCTCATGATTTGCAAATTTTAATCATGAAGGCTGAATGTTATTAATGTGAATAGCATATAGCACATTATACACCTGCAGCACAAGCCACATTACTTGTAATAAGTTTACAAATTGTAACTATAGGATGTGTATCTACTGTGTATATTTACAGAGAAGATGAAGCTAATAATAAGCTTCATGTTTGAAGTGCGTATGCTTATCTTCTCATCTATGAACTTTTTTAAGTTTTTTACTTTGTCAGTGACTGCTTGAAGATTATGGACCACGATCTGCATCTGCGATACAAAAACTCTGAAGATACCTGATATGTCGCACCTATAGAGTTTACGGTACAATGAACATGTATACACGTTAGTGTATAGTATATGTACAGTATAGTTAACTATTCGTTTTTACTCTTTTTTTCTAGTATCCATTATATTTTTACTTTTGTTTCCATATTATAAATATTATTCACTTTCTGTATTTTACAGTATTCAATATTCAGGATGTTTATTTCTGTAAAGCTGAAAATTACTAATTTAGCATTAGCATTTAGCTTTAGCATGAGTTTCTACAAGAAATTACACCTACATTGTAGCTTTTAGTAGAGTCATAAGCTATAATACTTTTGAACAAACAAGGAGATTACCTTCGTTCCGTTCCATGACAAGTTATAATAAATGTTGTACATCAGTTTTTGTACTATTTTTATACTTATTACTTGTCTATGTTTGTATTGTCAATAAATGTAAAATGTATTTAGATACTGTATACTCACTAATAACACTAACAGTAAGCATTATGGAAACCTTGCTACACAGTAAACAGTAATAAGTGCATAACGACAGTATTTGTTATTATGGCCAACTCCGGCACGATTCTCTCTATATGTATACACAAGTTCCAATTTGCTTTCTAAATTCCATTGATTTTGCATGCTGTCCTTTTACAACGTGTTTTATGTGTCGTACAAAATATTTGTGTAGTATTGTATTGAACAGCGACAAGCCATAAGCCAACCTGTAATTTATTTTGTTAAGATGAAAATAATAAATATGAATAGTAATGTTTGTAAGTATCATAAGCTTCGCAGTGGTCACGAAAGTGGAAGTAAACACTTTTGTTTTTGTAGCCCATGGTTTACCCACCTATATACATATTATACAGGTGTACAGTATCCATATTATGTCCAATCTCCATGGTTCCTTCTTCCATTATTACTGGCTCCCACCGTCTCGTCACGATCACATACATGATGAGTGGAAACAAGTGGTAATTAATAAATCGTTTATCGCGGTGTGGCGGAAGTATCTAGACTGCGTGAGGTTTGGGATCGGTTTGATTTAACTCTCTTTTGTACCACAGACATAATTATTATGTAAGATATAGCGCCCAAGACAGGGGCAATAAAAACTATAAAAATGTAAACAAACTCTTTACATCATATGAAACACATACCTCCACCGTAAAATTTCTTATTATTACCAGAAAAAATTAATAATTACGCGAGGCACATATGTGAAAGCGGAAGTTATTGTTGGTCAGTTACCAACAACAATAGTCTTTTACATGATTATGGAAGACGAAGAGTCGGTTATGCAATCCACAGGCAGGTCAATGTGTTCATTATTCCTCTAAGCTATCTTCGTAAGTTTGGATGTCCTACATATGTATGGCAAGAATGAAGTATGAAATCCTCTAAAATTTATTATTATTGTCAGCTCAGCAGTTTAAAAAAACGGTGCTACCCTTATGGGCGACATTAAAAGTTACAAGTTAAATGTTACACCACATTTTGTATACATTTCGTTGTGTTACCAGTAAACTGCAATGCTATAAAGTCTTGTAATAATATTGTGAATAAATTTAATACAGCCGTTACTGATTTATTTTGACATTAAAATTACTATGCGTGATCGAGGCAGAATAATATATAGTCTACGTCCTTCTTTTTCGGTCATCATCAGTTTTCATTGACACCAATGTTCATGTTTTACGAAACTGTGCATTAGATCATTAGATATTCTTTTAAGTATCTAGTTCTCTTTTATTATCTCCAAGATAAAAGATGCAGGTTTACCCTTGTAGACGAACTATGAAACATCTGAATTCACTAATAACGGCAAGATATGAAGATATAACTACTGAAGTATAGTACTGGTGACGTTATTATGTGCATATAAGATACTCACACACACCTACAGCACGAAAATATATGTTGTTAAACCATATGGTTTGCTATACATCTAATAAGCCTTGATCGTTTGCATAGATTCCCTGAGCTGTTTTCACTTTTATTTTTAACATCAAACCTTGTGAGGAAATAATTAATATTCATCTATTCTTGCAAGTGCTTCCTTGAAAATCGGGATCTACAACATTGGTGTGGACATGAACAATTTCTATTTAAGTTTGATGGTGATAATTCTGTGAGTGCAAGTACATATGTATGGACAATTATGCATTTGCAAAAGTGTCCTTATATGTGAGCGCTTAAAATTAAATGACAGGTTTTTCCTTTACCTGAAATAACCATAGAGCAGGTACCTATTATAATTAGTTATCTTAACCTTATAGAATCTAACGGAAGTTTCTTCCTTCATACATAAGTGCTGTTTGTCATAAATAAAAAGTTAAACTCAACCTTACTTTTGCATTAGCGTTTACAACTTTTCACTTTCAACAAGTCTTGTCACTGCATGAATATGATTTGTTTCAGTATGCAGCAGAGATGAACATACTCAAACTACATACTCTAATTATACTGAGGAAGATCAACCACACTGAAGTCCTTGATTTGAAATATGCATGCGAATTTCAATGTGTGGTTTAATGATTTCATACTTTATATTTGTCATCCAAGTTATTTTGTTTGTCAAGAGTAAGCTAGGACCTCAAAGGGAAGATGCTTCAGACAGAGACCATCAAATTATAACACACGCGTGCACTTAACACTATCTCTCCATTCTCTATAGAAATTTAATCATGTGTGATGAATATTTTAGAGATTCGTAGCGAGATTCTGCGACAAGGAACTTCCACATCACGTGTCCTATAGTAACAATGATTAAATGAAATTGAATGAAATTTTAATGGGTCAATTAAAGGAAGAGTGGAACCAAAATAAATATACTAACGCGACAAGTTAATACATGTAGTAAATATGTTTTTGTCGTCTGTTTTTTCGAATATGAGTGTGAGGAGGAAACGCGATTGCCAAATTAAATTACCTTAACTTTCCATTGGACTCCTCTTTAATTTCATGTTTTGCCGTTCTGTGTATACCTATAGCTGCTGTGTATAAGTACACAGATATGTCGCCCAACACCTGTAATGTAATGGACAGTACACGGGGCTGAACGTGTGGAGACCGGCGACCAAGAAAAAAAGTTCTTAGTCATCTGTATAACTTTATGCGTTGATGTATACAAAATACAAATATACACATTATTATATGAATTATGAAAATTGCAAGGTAAACATTCACTGGTAAAATGGTATATAGTAGAAATATGAACAAACCAATACACTATATATGTACATACATTTTTACGGCTTACAACATACAAGAAACCGCATTATTACAGGTATAAACAAACAAGAAATGTAGAGAGTTTCCAAAGGTGCATAGTTCCGTTGTACACTTCTTGTAGTGCTTCATCTTGTTTGCACAAAATCTAATATAACTAGGTAATAATATATTTGTTACAGAGGAAAAAGATTTGCGGAAGCGCATATGTATTATTTTAATCTGTTTATGTCTTTTTTGCGTTTGTATCACATATATATGTTTGCATTATGTAGCCTCCAAGATTGTATTTTATAGACAATTTTATGACGATTCCACTAATGATAACACTTGCCTTGGCACATATAGCCGTCAATATTTAGTTGGCGTAAAAATCAAATAAAATATGCTGGTGTTACAGCTCCTTGTTAAAATATGTACCTATATAATGTATCTTTTTCTATGGGCTTTAACAAGTATATACATACAATAAAATATCTCATACGGTCATCATAAGTATACACATTCATTTTTTCGATGAAATTAGAGTATGTACGCAATAGCACATAGTAGTGTCACAGGTGAACGCACCCTGAAATAAACATTGAGAGGAGCTATATACTAATATACTATAAAACGTAAGACTTGCAATCTGTTCATGTGATGACAATTTCCCAATAATGTACACTCACAATAAAACTTGATTGTGACAAGACTTTGGGTTTCTTTAGGCTCTATTGTATAATGAGGACTGCAAACTTTGAAATTGTACAAACAAAATTACTGTATGGCATCAACAAAAATAGCCGAATAGATTTACTAATCAATTTTAATTGAAAAGCCACATGTCATCTTGGTTACTATATATATGTTTATATAGTACACAGTGTATTGTATGTGTATAGTATATATACCATGTACATGACTCTTATATAGTTGTTCTCGCTTTTTTCTGGCATTATTCATGCTGCGTGTAGCTCATTATACAACTCATTAAAGGCGGTGGTGTATCCCTTCATGACATTCCACTGTCCTTAGGTTAATGGCTGTCATCGCAAGGTGGGAAATTAACTTTTTTCCTTTTACCTTTGAAGGCAGAACAAAACCACGTTGAAAATGAAAACGAAAATCTTTACGATTAACGTTTATGCATAAACGTGTATATGTGTGTGTGATCGTATTCAAAATACAGTTTCACAGACTATTATGCATACCTATTATGCTTATACAAGAAGTCTCTACGAGCATTCGCTCACAGCACAGCTATTGTAATTACGCGTAGAAGGTAACCGTAGAGTTGAGGATGCGAAGAGGTGCACATTATTATTGCTTTCTTACGTAAGGGGGTTGATTTGGTATGTCAACCCTTGAGTGCGAATCTAGGGTAACGTGCAGAAGGAAAGTATTTATAAAGCCAAACCTCAGCGATTGTTCAGTCAGTCTTGTTCAAAAGTTAATCCAACAGTAACAGTGTCAGTCTTTTGGAAGAGATCAAAATGCATATTTCAAAGTTGTTCTCTCTCTGCGTGGCTGTGTTCCTTCTGGCCGTTTTCGGTGTCAGAGCCATGCCCCAAATTAACGCTCGTACTGGTCAACGCTATCCTTTCGGTGTGGACACCAGCGACGGAAAATATGCCCCCTTCAATGGACCCGTCAAGGGATTGCCCCACGGACACGGTGGTGGACGTTATGGTAAGTCACAGTCGAATATTTGTCTTTCTTCAGTATCTGTAAAGATATAAAAACAAATTGAAGGAAATCAATTGCCTATACACTTGTTCACTGAAATAGTGTGATTTAGTAATTTATAAATACCACTAGTACAATTATTACATTACATTAAAAAAATAACGGCAACGGCGAAGTTACAAGTAACTCTTTTAAAAAGAACAAATTAATCTACTTCGTAATGACGTACTAAATGTGTTGATTTATTACTTACAGGAGCTGCTGACTGCCTGTTGTGCGCCGGCAAGTAAATTCCCCAGAAAAACCGGACAAGCCTAGAGCTACGAACTTGACAACGTTTTACAGTTCTGAAGCCTGCAAGACCAAGACCAACAAAGCTTTGTCCTCAATTCCTACAAAAAAAAACTCTTTACAAAGAATATATTGTATTCCTATGAGCGGTTTTTCTACATTTCTAGTGAACTTTCAATATGACATGAAATTGAAATGAATCAGTCCAGTCAATTAAATTCCGCCTATTTTTCTATTACATTTGTCAAGTGATTTATTTACTTCGGACTTTAATTCATTATTTATTACTATTACTGCTCCTTAGGTATGAACACATCGCTGTAAAGACTCCATACACAGATCACATCATAAATGTAATTTTACAATTAGCACTAACAGTAGTAGTGCAACGATTCTTAATACATATTACAAACTCAGATTCAACTAACTACATATTCTACATAACAATAATTCGACCTCCGTATGCATAAATATAAGGTATGCATCTAATGTTAAGTGGAGAACATGTATATAATAACAACAGCGTCTAAAACATCTAAAAACTATAAAAAAGCACAAAGTAACTTGAAACAAACAATAATATTATTGGAGAGCAGGACTAGCAAAACTGGGAAGAAGAACAGTAATAAGGCCTACCACAAACGCCAACTGCACAATATTTCAATGGTTTCGAGATATACAAATATTGCGTGAAAAGTATTGTGTACTAAACAGGACAAAAAATATACATTGGAAGGATGGTCGCATTATTACTCATAGATATGATGAACGAGTTGATTCGTTCATCTTCATCCGTTATAACAGTATCCAACCAAAGTTTAGCTGGATCCGAAGAATAAGAAAGTACCAGTATTCAGAACTTCAGAAATCTGCGATTTGCGCGTTAGATAGGATACAATCCGATTCAAAAGATACCTAACGTATTGCACTGATCGTTGGATAGCGGATTGACTGAATTATTATAATTCTTAGCTCGATTTGCAAGCACGTAACTAGGGATCCGCAGTATTCGTCCTAAAAATCTGGAAAATCGCAATAAATGTTCATTAAATTAAAAAGGCGCATATAAAAATATGACTACATATACACGAAGCACAGCACACGGTAATGTTATTATTCAACCCACCCAGCATCAGGAAAGAAATGGCGGTAAATGATCATAGGATGCTTCAGAGAGTTTGCTGCATAAGCAAATGCTTCTCTAACCGTTTCGGCACGGAAAGTACCGCGTGAAATATTATTGGTTTCATCTAGTGGATCTTCGATTGACAGCAATACCTCTGATCTGGATTCCATTTTCAAATTGGGAACATGCTCTTTGGGAACAAATGGACTGGAGCCATTTGAAATTTTGATTGCCAGCGTGTTGTAATCAAACTCTTGTCCATAAAATTCCAGAAATTGAATCAAAGCTTCACCATGATTACTTAAGAGGTTCTTTGTGGTGTTGGCGCTTGTCCTTCCATTTCTGCCTTTGTTCGTAATCCCCGCACTGACCTTTGATTTAAGCTATAAAACAAAGCAAAATTTGAGCTTGACAAGATTCGAGTTAAAGCACACGTGATTGATCAAGATCAAATAGTTTTACAAATAGTTTTATTACGCGTAAGAAGCAGACAAGCATTATGATAAGTGAATAGGAGCTAAGTCCTCCTTTATACACATTTCCAATGCGGTGAAACTGCAAAAATTGCTTGAGAACCAAAAATAGTTTAGGAATAACTGGCCATTCCTTGCACCATTCCTCCACGAGAGCTGCCGTTTCGATGCCCTTGTTTTTATGAGCAACAATGTCCACATTGATTGAGGTAGTCTTGTCAACGAATTTCAACACAGGAATCTGTATTTAAGGAAACATAAACATAACTATTAAGATTAACTACTAGTTCGCATACCCTTTCTAAAATGGTTTTGCTGTCCATTATCATCCATTCAAAGATGTAGTTCGGCACATAATATAATATTTTCCACCTTAAAAGAAGTGTTGTTATGAAATATAAAACCGCAGATCTCTACCAATAAAAAGAGCACGTGGCCACAAAACCACAACCCAACTTTTAATCTTGAATTTCTACCACCACGGAATTACAAAAATTAAAATTCAAGTTATTCGGCATGCGTTTACTAAACTCAGGATAATATTATACAGTTTAGTTTAAAGATTACTTTATACAGCAACTTTGTTCAATCTGTCATGAAATACGATCATGTATTAGTCTCCTCAAATCTTGAAAGTAGAATCACGTTGTATTCATTGAAAACTATTAACAAGGACTTACTCGTGTGTGGTGAATCAGACTGGTTGATTCAGCTGTTTGACTAGAAATCAAAGCTTTTCGTAACGTTGTCAGTACTTCCAACTCGGGCAAGTCCTTCACCATGATCGTACAATCGACGTCACTACATATCCAAAATAATAAATTGCTGTTAATTTTACTAATTTCATTAATATTTATATGTATGACATGTGTGAATATTATACATTGTATGATTTTCCCACGTGTATACTTGTGTTCTGTTAACTCATTACCTCGTTGGTAGGTAAAGTCCCGAACGGAAACTGCCATAAGATTCGACAACTGCATCAGGCCACTGGTCGTTAGCAATCCTACGGACCTTGTCCAGAACTTGAAGCCTCAGTTCGTTTTCCTCCGTAGTGTGTCTCATTAAGGCATAAAAGTCCTCGATCTCTTCATGCAACCTTTACGTAATATATAATATTGATTCAAATTATATGGCGGTACCCCACAGTGACAATTGATAGTGACAACTGTCAAGCCAACAGCTCCACAAAAATTTACCCACAGCAAAATATGCCTTACACACATATAAGTATACAACGAATTACAAAATACAATGTAAAAGCCAAATTAATTTAGTAGAATTACAGCATTGCATTGTACAGTTACAATTTACAATGTTACAAAATACCCTTGCAAGCCCGGGGTGTACTTCTTCCCCTGAACAAGCCAAGGAATGTCTCCAAGGGACGATGCAGTAACAAATGAACGCAGATCAGCAGATTCACAGCTGCCCATAGGGTTCATGCTTTAAAAACAGAAAACATACATTTAAGGATCAAAAATCATTCCAAACTACAGATATACATACTTACAACGTTGCAACAATATACAACGAAAATACCTTTTTATGATTGCGATTGCCACAGCCAAACAAATGATAGTATGGAACATACTCAACATATAGTTCGACTAATTATCAATATATTCTCAGTTCAATACTAATTATCATTCCCATATACATAATGTCAGCTGTTATTTCAACAATATGTGTAAATAGTTAAGTACGTTTATTGTGGTCACAAAAAAATCCCTTACCTTTTGGAAGTCGGCCAGAAATAGGGCCTCTTTTCGGTGTTACTCTTAGAAGAAAACATCTGCAAATGATAAAAATACAGATTTTAGACCTCAAACGCCCCAAGTACTCCTCCAAAAGTACTTAAAGCAATTAAGAGCAGGATGATTTGGGAAAATAAAAGGAAGACAGAAGAGAGAAGAAGGTAAACAGATGTACTTACGTATATTATTACAATTAACAAGTAAGAACAACAAAAGATGTAAAGCTCTCGAAATGAGAAGACCTTCCAATATAAATAGAGATATACTTTTAAGAATAATAATTAGTACTTTAATAGTACAGTCACTATACCTTTAAGGAGCTTATTCCATGGATTTCCTATATTTATATAGTAAGCTCAGAATTAGTTTAATAGCCTAATTAACTAATTCTACAAATGGGGATGGATGTTTCTTCTAATTACTTCTAACAAAGACCTCCAACAAGTCAACAAGCTTGAGTTGAGCTTCTCAATCTCAAATCTCAACGAACTTCCCTCATATCAATGCAAATGAAGAATCGACAGGTGACAACAACATAGTTTTCAAACACATACGACAGGACTTATTGGCTTTTGAACTTATTATTTACTCTCTGTTTACCTCCGTCGACATTTAGCGTCAGCATTTTTCATTCTCAACCATTCGACAGATGTCAGAGTCTCAACGGTTTGGGAATTAGTGTTTTCATTTTTTTCAGGTTTAATTATTATTATTCCTTTCGTTACTTTCGTTCTTAATTTCCTTTTCCTAATTAATTCCGAAGTTATAACTTATAAGCATGAATAACGCTATAATAATATTTTTTGATCATGAACTCAAAATTTCCGATTGAACCACAGTGGGTTTAAATTTTAATTGGAAAATGAATTAAAGCTAACTATCTTTGTAAAGTTGTTTTTTTGTATTCCAGTATCAGAAAATCAAAAAGCAAAATAGTTATAATAATAAAAGTTAAGTCATGGGCTCTATGTACCAGCATGAAAGTTCATTTAATGTTTAAGGATGAGGAATTAGGCCGATGCGGATTTTGCATCGTCGCTGAAAACGTATCTTGAATGATGAATAAGGACAAATTATGCATTGATTGAGTATTACAAAATTGTTGTGTGCCGAATTAAGAACAATTTTTATTATGGTATCTTTGATCTACACAATAGAATTGACGGCTCTGGAAATATTGGTAACACAGTATAGAGTTAGTCAGGTATATAGGTACATGTATGTATGGTTGAAGTGAAATCAATTAAAAGAATTGAAATTAGATCCAGCAGGTGTGAAGTTTAGGAGGCGAAGATGATAGTGATAATTTGGCTCTGAAGACTCAAAATATTGTGTTTGTAGTACCAAATAAAAAAATGAAAATCTATACTATAAGCTCCATTATTTGATTATTCTGAGAGTAACTCCTTGCTTTAACATCGATTCAAGTCATTGCAGCAAGATGCAATGCAGGCATCAACATAAATATATTTTGTAAGCGTTAAATATAATTCGCCAATGTTGAGTTAGATTGTGTGTGTGTGTCTAAAAATTAAACTTTTAATTAAATCTGTATAACATTGCTCCTTTAAACAAGCTTGATTCTGAATTGCTGACAAACGACGTATTTAGCTCCGTCCATGATCTTCAACTTCAAGGGGTAGGAGTTCTGTGTAGTTGACATGAATTAAAGAAGCATTAAATTAGCATTAATAAAGGAGACATCAGCAAGAATTAATCAAAAGTATACAGAATTGTATAATATGCTTGGCGATCAATTATATTATGCCACTATGTATTCTTTAATATATTAATACATTTTCAATTAATAAATATATTGTTAATTTTTTAAATAATTTATTATCACTTACAGAGGGGAAGGATGGCTGAATTGGGATGGCAGCACTCCAAACCATACGTTGGTTAGCAGTGGTAGGGCATCGTCCCTCCGTGAGTGACCTGCAGGCATTTGATGGAAGTCCGCGGAATGGCAAATCGATGGATCCGCTGGCCCAAACGAGACTAACCTTCAGTCTCTTGTGCTTTTGTTCTGTGGGGTAACATGATCAACATGGAATTATCACCAAGACGTACATACATATAAGTATGCATAGTAGATACATATATAGCTATTATAGATTGTACTTCATGCCTCAATAAGCTATTATGTAAACTGATGATGTAAGATATTTTTAGAAAATTTTGACGACACAAAAGCACAATCAAGTATACTAAAATCCTTACGAGGAGTGAAGGCAACGGTAATGGTGGCAGTGCTATTCTCCCCTCGGACAAATTCGCATGGAGTCTGCTCGCCATCAGCATCCACACAAGGAGTCACATGAATTTCATGGACAGTGCTGAGTGCTAAAAGAGTTGTACAGATTCAATATCAAGTCATTTTATAATAATTACACTATTATAATAATTACTATTTTAATTTTTAAAACTGTAACTTCAACCAAATAACTAAACGATTAAAGATATGATATTGCTTTATAGGATGGATCTAGATTGATAAAATTCGCAATCGTATACAAAAATGCTTTTAAATATTGTACATTTAAAATCTCTCTTCGTAAATTCTAAATACATTATTAGGTATGGATATTAGTGTTGAGCTTGTATTGAGGAAGTTTGAAACTCTCTTTATTGTCACTTGTATAAAGCAATAGCCTACATATGATATACATGTGCATATTTATCTACTGCAATGTCATATGTGTCATATCAAGGTCAAATTTATTTAGTAAATGAACAGAATTATTATCACTTTTGTTTCTGCGGACCGCAAATATAGCTTATTGCAAAAAAATCAGTATCTTTTACATCCTACTTTGATAACTGAACTTCAGCACGGATTGTATAGGAATATTGAGACTTTTTGAAACTCACAATCAGCGATGAGCAAAATATTTTTCAAGCCTTGATTAATATTGAGACATATGTCCGTCTGTTTGGTAGTAATATTTGTGTACTTACATTATTGTATGTTTTATACATTCCAAGTATCTCCTTTACGTGGTAAACCGCTTGAGTATTTTAGTAAGGGGAATATTAGTTTTAGATACTTAAATAGAAGAATAGAAGACTAGAAGAAGATAGTAAAGAAACCGGAGAAAATAATATACACTACTGATATAGGGACTACGTTTATAAATTGCATGTGAATAATAAGAGTTTTGTGGAAATTTTCAGAATAGTCTTAAATGTACATGCGCAATTATACTTGTTGTTATTCTTAAGTTGTATTGTACTACTATGTATGTACTTATATATGTAATCAGCAGTCAAATAATTTTGCAACAATTAAGTTTGTAAGTATTATATATGTAACTCACTGCTAGATTCCCGCCTGCCCTCGCACTTTTTGTTGAAAATCATGTCCGAGGTGGCAAGGCCAACAATGGCACAGGAAACAACCAAGAAAATATAAACTTTATTCATTTTGAAAGTTGTAGCGGTTTTCACTACGGACAACAAAAATGAAATCTTGGAAATTATAGATTATTCGAAGATTCTCCAGACGATAAAATTCGCAACTGTTGGCCTACGAAGAGCAATCTATGAAATGAGCTTAATACAATCTAACTGACTATACTTGAATCAATTACTGAATCTCTTTTGCATCATACAAGAAGGGCTTGACGTTCCAGGAGTCAAAGGCCACTTAATAGAAATTCTCGTTAAGGAGTCGTAATAATTAAAATCATTCCGTTGAAAGTTTATGGGTCAAGATAGCGATGAACGGGAGAGAGACCTCCCTCAACTTTATTATAAATAATTGTACATGGCATCAAACATTCATGAGCCCAGGCGTCTTCACAGATACTTCTTCCCTTTATCATATCAAGTATATAATATGATAAAGGCTTCTTCAAATATATTTTTGTCTACATGGCTCAATTTTTTTAAACTTCCAAGACCATGAACCTTCCCATGATGGAACTTCAAGTATATAAGTATATAGTTCTTAGATTTTATTAATTTTGACGATGATCGTTGCTTACACATATACATAACACATACATACATAAAAATACTTGGATTACTCACAGTAATAATTTCTAGGAATCTAAGACAGGAAAATCTGAGCAAATTATTTTTTACTAAGAAACCATAATATTCTGTGTGGGGCTGAAGATAAAATTATCAATTATTTAATCGTCCTCATGCCTCCATCATGCAGCTTCGATAAGTGGAATCCTGCTCACGCAATATACCCAAGAAATCTCAATCATAGAAAATACCCATATGATTATATACATGCATAATAGGTATACTTATGTCATATAGACACATATCGTGTAATAAATACCACACCCTGAATTAACTTAAGGAAGCGAGTTTCGAATCGAAAGATTACAGGAGTTCCTTCTCTAAAACACATTTAAAAGCTCAAAACGTAAGTTATAAATACGTATTCATGTGTAAAAGTATATGCATTCGTTTTATTTGCGTAACAGTATGGACATCCCGGGATGCTGATGTTATTAGAACCATTATAGTTAAGTATAAAGACAATCGTTGTTTTCAGTGATTCACTGAATCATACATATTGGATACTTTAACACTTAAACATTTGTATTTGAAATCCTGCATCTACAAATATCATTGATAGTACATATAATAAACTCTTCACTTGTCTACTAAAACATATGTGTGTATTTTTACATATTAATCAATTTAATAATCTGGTATAGTGGCACAAACAATATGCATACTCGTTATTAAGCCTACATCAGTATGCTGACTTATTATTATAAGCTTGTGTTCAAATTACTTAATAGAAGGAAATTGCCACACGGGTTACGCGCAGTAGTTGAATAATCTTGACCAATTAATCAGCTATTGCTAATAATGAAATCTTTTTGGCTAAAAATGAATTAAAATAATTATTGGTAATATCACATTCATGAGATACTTGCGTCAATGGAGAGCAATTAATTTTAATTACTCTTATTATGTCTACATGCCCAGATATTTTTTCTAAATTCCTTGGTAGTTAAAGTTAATGTCCGTATAAATTATTATTAGCACATGTTTACGTAGTTATTTGTTCCTCAATAAATTGGTATAAATTGAAAGTAGTAAATTGTACGTTGAATAATGTTATGTAAATTAAGTATACTTCATACATGTACATACTGTTGTATGTGTGACATTGTGATACATTAGCTTAAATTAAACCTTGAAAAGTGCGGTGGATGGATTCATCCACTATAATAACTCACACATCATGTATTTACATATACATGTAATGTATATGTATAATGTATGTAGCATTGTTATGTCATGGAAAATTCCGACTCGGTTTATTACAAATACTAGATTCTCATGTAACTGCTCAATTTTAAGTTATAATACCACACAATTTTGGTAGAAATGTAGATTGGGAATCTTTTTCATGTTACAACGCCATAAAAATTCACCAAGACCAAGAGTAATTCATACTGACATCTATGAGAGTCAATGGTCATAAAGCCTTTGGGGCGACATTGACACATTTGCTTGATTGTTATATGTACAAATGTTTTTGTAATTGGCTCATTCTGTATTTCTTAAAATAATTTTTTTCTGAATTTTAAGGAACCCTCCCCACCATTTTCAAGGAGTTGGTTTAAATTTTTAATGTTGTATGAATTCATGTAAGCAAGACCTGTTTGGCATTACGTATAAAATTTTCAATGTTGATAAATAAACAGGTGGTGCAGATGGGATAGAATATTTGGCTTGTTTTTAGATATCAATGATTAATTTAAAAACACTTAAAATGCCTTTGTCACACCGCGCTCAGTAGAAATTAATTAATTAGTTATTTTAAATGGTCTCTTCAAAGCAGTTAGTATTAAGCGGTAGATAATTTTATCTCTTATATTGCAATTAGTATGCTAAAAGCTGCACACTTGATGCTATCAGCAATCGGTTCCCTAAATACTTGAATTGTAATCGATTTATACTAGCCAAATGCCCTGAATATACATTGACTGATCCAACATTATGCAAGACACAAAAGTATCTGTACATGATAACCATTTTAATAATATTGTGCATGTTCCACAATATTTTGCGTCTAAAAATAAAAACAATGAGGTGATTTGTTGGGAATATTATCAAGTGTTTTGGCTGCCGAACCGGAGCTGCCATGAATATAAAAGGACGAAGTCGTTAATATCGAATTCAGTGAAACGTTCTAACACTGTCTAAACTTGAGATCCTCGCCTGTTTGGAAAAGGACAAATACACAACTTCAACATGCAAAAACTCTTCGTCGTTGTTGCCTTCTTGGCAGTCGTGGCTTTAGGAAGGTAAGCTGTCCCTACGTATATTATCCTGTTAGACCAAAAGTATTGTAAATCCAACTTTTTTGAAATATTAACTTAAAATTGTGCATATTATTATTTATGTCTGACTAAATTTTATCGTTGTTTGTCCATGTACAGCGCCCAGAAGTTATCCCACTCTGCTGCCTTGAGCCGTATTCAGGCTGCTGGTAAGTTATCATTCAGAATATTCAGATAATAATAATTGATGAATAAAATTCTCGGTTGTGCGCTATAGAAGAAGCCAAGTTGTCTTCGCAAGCTCTGAAAAATCAAAATTTTTTTATTGCTTTATCCACGTAATCGTAAAAATGAATATATTATTGTTTATTATTATTATTAAAGTTAACATCTCAAATCAATCTAATAAAATTGGAGAAGTATCAAGATAATGAAAGTCTATTATAATAATAGGTGTCGGTATCTCTTCATCCGGTGGATGCAGCGACCGTAGCAAGCCCACCTGCACCTCATTGGAACAGATCAACACCATCACCATCAACGGAGTAGTCACCCTGAAGGGTTCATCTGGATGCGGCCTTACCGTCACCGGAGGAACTGAAGTAAGTTCTTTGACCCAATTTTATGATTCATAGGTCTACAAACACGTAGCTCCTTAAAATTAGACGATTTATCAATGAACTAAAATTAATTACTATTTCGGAGTTCAAAGAGTCGAAATTAACCAAATTGGTAAATCATTGCAGGTTGGACATGCCAGTGGAACTTACTCTCACTACAACGGATACAAGGTCGACTACAGTGTTAACACTTGCCTGACCAACTACATCAAGGCTCACTTCAGCTTCATTGGAAACCGACCTGGTGATGGTGCTGCTCAGTATCAATCTGCTGCTGGCAACATCTACGCTTTGGAAGGTAACCACTGGGACGTCACTTACTACAAGAACAGTTAATTTACTCGCCAAGTTCTTGCTTGCCAATTTTGATACATGTAAACTGTCTTCGACAAGATCCGAAATACATGTCTGCAAATGACAGCCAAAAATAAATACTCTCAATATATTCGTCATCATAAACTTGAAATCACCTATACAGATACATATAATACTACCTGTTGAATTTAACACTATACGGCTTATTGTCATACCCAAAGTACATTGTCCACAATAGTCAATTACTTCCTAAGCAGATCTTCTAATTGGAAAGAAGTACAAAAGACAGAATGGTTTGCATACATGCTAACTCATTGTGAGTACAAAGTACGATGATAATGTCCATCTTCTTTTACATATAAACAAATACTATATATAGTTTCAGAGATATTAAATGAGTGAAAACAGATAAAAGCAGGTGTTCCATCACTCAATCCGAATCAAGGTCAAGAGCGCTTATGCAATTTCAAATCCGCAATATTAAATGATTAAATTCTTTAGTAATTTGGCAGCATGTTCATTATAGTATACCTTGATTACTGGTGTAGACCACATGGACGGTTAAACATTTTCACTGTCATAAATCTCGACAGTATCAACAATGGAGTTCTCTAAAGTGTTTGCTTTGCTAGTGCTTCTAGCCGGGAGTTTGGAAATTGTGAGTAGTGAAAATATCCTTTTCCTGTTTCCCATTGCTTCGAAAAGTCATAAACGAGCCTTTGATCCCTTGGCCAAAGCCCTGGCAGCTAGGAATCATCAAGTCACCGTGGTATCTCCTATCCCGGAAAAACCTCAAAAAAATATTCGTAACATTATTACTAATACCTCTGTATTCCAACAATTCGGTGATCCTTTTAAGCTGCGGGCCGAAGGCACATCTGGAATGTTGCTCCGAGATTTCAACTTTTTATTCGAAGCCTGTCACGTGGCTTATCAAGATGAACACTTCAAGGCTTTATTCAATGAGAAGTTTGATTTAATTTTTCTGGGTGCCATGATGAACGACTGTTTCTTGGGAGTAGTCCACAAGCTCGGAGCTCCGTTTGTATTACTAGTACCACAAGCGGCTCCAACTATCTTGACGGAATTTTTGGGAAATGTGATGCCGTCGTCATTTGTCCCTTCAGCAATGCTCCCATTTCGGGATGAGATGTCCTTTAAGGAGAGACTAATTAACTTTATGTTAAATGGTGTACTTGAAGTTTTATCTAAATGGATGATGGGTCCCAAATTTGAAGCCGTCTATAAGAAAGAATTGGGAGAAGGCCTCCCTGGTCTCTATGAACTCTTTCGGAATGCATCAATGTTGTTCATGAACTCTCACTTTACCCAAACATTCCCACGTCCATTGCTTCCGGATGTTATTGAGGTTGGAGGGATGCACTGCAGTCCTGCCAAACCTTTACCGAAAGTAAATTTGATTTAAAACAAACTAAATACATATTCATGAGTAATTATAACTGATGGCGTCACATTTAACAATTTTGAAAATTCCTTCCTCTACAGGACTTGGAGGAGTTTGCAGCTGGAGCTAAAGATGGGCTCATTCTTTTCAGTTTGGGTTCCATAGTCCAGGGAAATCAAATGCCCGAGTCGACTCGAAAAGTATTTCTAAATGTTTTCTCCCGCCTTAAACAGCGAGTGTTATGGAAATGGGAAACTGAAGAAATGGATGATCTTCCCCCTAATGTCAAACTGAGCAAATGGGTTCCTCAACAAGATATTTTAGGTTGGTTGTTAAACATAATAACCACTTAGATCTTAAACATAATTTATTATTTTCCGAACATGGAGAACCATTACAGAATAGAGAAAATACAGATACTGTGAGGTGTAAGCAAAAATTAAAATTGATTGCATAAGTTTTTGTTCAGGACACCCCAACACCATAATTTTCATGACTCACGGAGGTTTGCTGAGCACCCAAGAAGCAATTTACCACGGAGTCCCTCTAATAGGAATTCCCATATTTGGGGATCAGAACTTAAATGTACTTCAAGCAGAGCAAGGAGGATTTGCACTGAGTGTGGAAATTCTGGAGGTCACTGAGGAAAGTTTGGAGAAGACGATTAAGACAATGTTGGAGAGTAAAACGTAAGTTCGTTCAAACAAATTAAATTCTACGTTCAATTAAATCATGGATTAAATTACATTCATCTGTTCGTCAGTAGAATATCGTGGAAAATTTGTAAAAGGGCCAGATGCTCACGAAAAAATTCATAGCATATCAGACACATCGTCAACATTATTATTCCAGGTACACCGAAAACGCTAAAAGGCTCTCGAATCTGTTCAAGGACCAGACGGAAACACCTATCGAGAGAGCCGTTTTCTGGTCCGAATACATTATCCGGCATAATGGCGCTCATCATTTACGCTCAGCCGCGAGGAAACTAAATGCAGTTCAGTATCACTCCCTTGATGTGTTCGCAGTTCTGGCCTTGGGTGTACTTTTTATAATGTGGGTAATTAAAGTGATAACTGTCAGAGTGTACAAGAAGTTGTTTGGTAGCAATAAAACTGACGTGGTAAAGAAAATAAAGAAAAAGTAATTATTTACAATTGAAGCGTTCACTCTAATAGTATCAACAACAAATTCTATACATATGTATATATAATGTTGCAAGAATAGTAATAAATAGATGGATTTTAGTCCTACAATACTTATTTCAAAATATCTTTGCTTTGCTTCATGACTTATCCTATCCTGAGCTACCAAATCGGAGCAAATATTTTCTAATAACATAACATAATTCTAAAACTTAAGTAAAGGACGGTTCCCTTATCTATTCAAATAATCTCGAAGGTGTCTTGCATAACGATAAAAAATAGGGACAAAAGATAACAAGCTGGTTATTTCCAGCAAAAGACAGTTGCCCCTATGTATTCATCTTTCATCTTACTTAGTGAGGTTATTGCCATTAAAAAATATCTAACACGAACAACTTAGCAATAAAGCTGGAAAAGAACTGTAATAATGTTATAATACAGATACTGTATAAAAGTAGAGAATATTTGTTTACGAGCAGGGTTCAAAGCTTCCGAAAATCTCCAGATTCATTTATTTACTGTCAACGATATATTTGAATTATATTTACATGTACTGGGTTACTGTACATTCACAAACACAATGTAGAAGAAAACATAGTGGAGTTATTACACATCCTGCGTAAATATATTCTGACCTTGTTTTGACCCATGCAAAGCTGACCTAAAACAGCTCTGACAATGTGTGATGAGAAGTATAAAGCCAGGGTCTTCAGGTAATAATGTACATAGATGGCAATGGTGGATTTTAATGTGTACGTGCATATCAATATGATAACATTTTAATTGAGGAAACGAACGGTGATTGTGGTGATGGTATCGATAATTGTAATGATAATATTTTGTTCCGCTTAAATAAGTTAAACTGATGTAATGACTATAAGGTTGGATTTGATTTTAAAATCCCTTTGCCCAGTTTTTCCTCAAATACATAAAAAATATAAACAAGCGGAACTGATGATGCTACAAAGAAATTTAGCTTATTTAACCATCTTCATATTTACATATACCATCATGTTTATTTTAATCAAGATATTATGTTAAGTTGACTTGACTTGTGGAGACTTGGACAGTGATTGTATTGATACTCTCTTTGCTATACTTTCGTAACCTCAACCGACACCTAGACACAAGCTTACGATCTGTCTTTATACAAAGGTAATTACCTGATGGACAAGCGTCAGTGATATTATTGTCGCCGTTTAATTTCGTGTAGTCAGGGTGGTTTCACAACTATTATTACTATTTTCATATAAAAATCTGACGCCTTGTCATACAAGTTCTAATCTAGAACCTAACCGATTGAGACATCATCGCTAGATATACTGCAAACGAATACCTTTAAAATTCATCAATAAATTATTAGCAAACCCAGATCAAACCATGCCACGTTCGATAGTGCTGATTTCATTGCTTGTCCTCGCATTGGAATTTTCTTCCGCACACTCCAAAACTATACTTGTGCTTCTGCCTTTGGCATCGAAAAGTCACAAAAATGTTTTCGAACCGCTGATTCAAGCCCTGGCAGACCGAGGACACAATCTGACTGTCGTGTCACCATACGCACCTGTCAAGAATAGAACAAATATAAGAGAGATTGTTCCCTTGAAGTCTCCACCATTTTCTGATTTTGGAAATCCCTTCGAGCTAAGGAAAGATTCAAGGTGGGGAATGATGCTCATGAACCTCCAGTTCATTTTTGACGGATGCCATGAAGTCTATCAGAATGAGTCATTCCGAGCCTTACTTCAAGAGACGTTTGACTTAATTTTGATAGATTCATTTATGAACGACTGTCTCCATGGCTTCACTTACAAGCTTAAAGCACCAGTGATTTCCGTTTGCCCTCAAGCAGCTCCAAATTCCGTGACACAGCAAGTTGGGAATAGACTGCCACCTTCGTTCGTCCCTTCGTCGATGCTCCCCTTTGATCACCACATGACCTTCGTTGAAAGAGTTATCAACGTCAGTTATCTCATTGTGGCGGAGATTTTCGGAAGATATGCTTACGTTAACAAGAATGAGGAGATCTACAGGAAGTACTTGGGAGAAGACTTGCCCGGAATGAGTGAAATTGCTTCGAATATTAGCATGATCTTTATGAACTCTCACTTCACGCTCACCTTTCCAAGACCATTGCTTCCGGACATAATTGAAGTAGGTGGGATGCATTGCAGACTACCAAACAAGTTACCTTCGGTATGTTATTTTAAATAATATAAAATCTTTTGATGACATTTTTCAAGTACTGGCATGTGTATTTATTCATGTGTCGAATTTCACAGGACATCGAAGAATTTGTGTCTGGTGGAGAACACGGATTCATTTACTTCAGTCTGGGCTCAATCATTCAAGGACATCAAATGCCGGAAGCTACAAGACAAGTCTTCCTCAACGTTTTTTCTCGCCTCAAGCAACGTGTCCTTTGGAAATGGGAAACTGAGCAAATGTCTGACCTTCCGGTCAATGTGAAACTGAGTAAATGGCTTCCACAACAAGACATTCTTGGTATGTTTTTTATTCTTACTACTTACTATAGTATCTTAAATTCAGCGTTCATTATTAAAGCGTCATTCCTGAGAGGTAAAATAAAGAAAGTATTCTGTTAATGTTGTCGTGGAACATATTGTTTTACTGTGTGTACATGTATCAAACTGGTAAATAATCTCTCTTTTCATTGATTCAGGACATCCTAACATTAAGCTGTTCATGACACACGGGGGACTGCTAAGTACTCAAGAAGCAACTTTTCATGGTGTACCCCTCATTGGATTCCCCATATTTGGAGATCAAGACCTGAATATGAAGCAAGCTAGTAGATCTGGTAATGCTCTGACGGTGGAAATACTTGATTTGACAGAGCAAAGCCTGGAAAACGCGATTCAAGAAGTGCTAATGAATTCCACGTAAGTTTACTGATATTTTATTTCTTAGTTTACTTAGGTATAATAAATGATTAGTTTCTAATTGCTTCATACAGGTGGTGTTACATTTTTTTAAATCGCCTGTAAAGTGAATTTGTTGAGTACGTAGCCGTGAGCATAACACTTTTGATTTGTTGGGAGTAACCTTTTAATAAAACCAATGTTTGGAGGTACTCAAATAAAGCTAAGGAGCTGTCAGAAATGTACCGCGACCAGACTGAAACTCCACTGGAACGTGCTCTCTTTTGGACAGAGTATGTGATGAGACACAAAGGAGCCTTACAACTGCGATC